>MU765179.1:176750-212134 GCA_026770625.1 Nicotiana glauca
GGAAGATTCATCTCAAAGTCATCAGAAAAGTGTTTCAAGTTTTTCTCAGCCCTTAAAAAGCAAGATCACTTTGAATGGAATGAAGAATGTCAACAAGAACATAGAAACTTGAAGACATATTTGGCAAATCCACCACTGTTAGCAAAACCTAAGGCTGGTGAAAGGCTTTTCATCTACCTTGATGTTTCAGAAGTTGCGGTAAGTGCTGTTTTGGTTCGGGAAGAGCAAGGTAAACAATCTCCTATTTATTATGTTAGTAAGTCTTTGTTAGATACAGAGACATGGTACCCACAATTAGAGAAATTAGCATTGGCTTTAATCATGGCATCTAGAAAATTGAGGCCGTATTTTCAGTGTCACCCAATTGATGTAGTAACTGCATATCCCTTATGTAATATACTGCATAAACATGAATTATCAGGAAGGTTAGCTAAATGGGCTATAGAATTAAGTGAGTATGAAATTACGTATCTACCTAGAACAGCAATAAAATCCCAAGTACTGGCAGATTTCGTGGCTGATTTTAGCCAAGGAATGCAATTAGAAGCTGAAAAAGAAGTTCAGGTACTTAATGGAGCAAATCCAGGAATATGGACTTTATTTACTGATGGATCGTCTAACATTAAAGGTGCAGGGTTAGGAATTGTTTTAGTACCACCCACGGGGGAAACTGTTAGGCAAGTTATTAAATGTCACTCCGTAACTAATAATGAAACGGAGTATGAAGCTGTGATTGCAGGTCTAGAATTGGAACGAGAACTTGGGATAAGTCAAGTGGTGATCAAAAGTGATTCTCAACTCGTGGTTAATCAAATACTGGGGACTTACACAGCCAGGGAGACAAGGATGCAACAATACTTAGAAAAGGTAAGGGAACTGGTAAAGCAGTTCCAGACTTGGAAGGTTATCCAGATACCAAGGGATAATAATGTTGAAGCCGATGCCTTAGCGAACCTTGCATCCGCAGGTGATATAACAAACGATGCCAATACCTCAGTTATACACTTATTTCACTCAGTTCTTGAACTTGATAAGAACGAGGTAAATTTTAATAATCTAACTTGGGATTGGAGAAATGAAATCGTTGCTTTTTTATAGTATGTTACCGTGCCTGATGACAAGAAAAAAGCATATGCACTTCGTAAAAAGGCAGCTCGTTACTATTTAAAGTAAGGTAACCTTTATCGAAAGATGTTTGGTGGCCCCTTAGCAAAATGCCTTGGACCTTCTCAAACGGAATATGTAATGAGAGAAATACATGAAGGACATTGTGGAAACCACGCAGGAGGAAGTTCACTAGCGAAAACTTTTATCAGGGCAGGATATTACTGGCCCAAAATGGAAGAAGAAGCAGCAAGCTTTGTGGCTAAATGCGATAAATGCCAAAGATACGGTAATAATATGCACCGACCTGCTGAATTATTACATCCGGTTATTGCACCGTGGCCATTTATGAAATGGAGGATGGATATAGTAGGACCATTGCCTCAAGCTAAAGGGCAAGTAAAATTCCTACTCGTACTTACTGACTATTTTACTAAGTGGGTAGAAGCAGCAACATTTAAACAGGTATGGGAAAAAGAAGTGAAGGACTTCATCTGGCGTAACATCATTTGCCGGTTTGGTGTACCAAAAGAAATTGTATGTGACAATGGTCCTCAATTTATCGGAGCTCAGGTCACGAAATTTTTTCAAAGTTGGCAAATAAAAAGAATAACATCATCACCGTATCATCCAGTGGAGAATGGACAAGCGGAATCGAAAAATAAAGTTATCATTAATAATTTAAAGAAACGATTGGAGGAATCAAAGGGCAATTGGCCTGAAGTGTTACCTAGAGTGTTGTGGGCATATTGTACAACCACGAAAACAAGTACAGGTGAGACACCCTTTTCTTTGGTTTACGGGGCTGAAGCACTTATCAAAATTGAGATAGGAGAGCCAAGCACGCGGGTTTCACAAGCAACGCAAGAGTCCAACGATGAAGAGATACGAGTCAATTTAGATCTGTTGGAAGGCAGGAGAGAGGCTGCGTTAATAAGAATGGCCGCACAAAAGCAAATGTTCGAACGATATTACAACATGAAAGCACGTTTGCGATACTTCAAAATTGGGGACTTCCTGCTTAAAAAGATTTTTCAATCTACAAAGGCAGCCAACGCAGGTAAACTAAGTCCAACTTGGGAAGGACCCTATAGAATTCATGATATTGCAGGAATAGGAGCATATGAGTTGGAGACAATAGAAGGGAAGATACTTCCTTCGCATTGGAATGTCGTTCATATGAAGAGATATTACTTCTAAGGGAAAACCCATGGTCAGGTATCATTATGTTATATTTTATTTTTTAAATTATAAAAAATTTGACTAACGATTTTAGATGATCGGCAAAATGCTTACCCATACTAAATGATGAGTCACGACCTGTAAGGCAAAAATGGAATATACTAAAATTCCTGGCCTAGGGTTAGAATAATTCTAATAGAAACATACACGGGTAAAGCAGTCTTCTTCTATAATCGTACCCTCAAGACCTGTATGTATTTCCTTTTCAGGAAAGGGATCAAGTGAAGGAAACTATCAAGTGCTCGAGGCTTCATACTTCAACACTCAAACACTTGGGGGACTATATACAGCCAAGTGTACGTAAAAGGCAAACAAGATTGAGGAAAAATCAAGCCTAAGAAGAAAGCGGAGTGGAAGTTAACAAGTCAAGGCATTCATCATAGTATTCTTTCCCATGAGAACAATGGAGGGAGATCTACTGTACTTCATAAACAGTTAGGGTGTAGACTATATACTAAAACAGGTTATAAGGAAAAATCCTGTATCTATTGTTCTACTTTTTGTAAAACCATTACAAGAAAAACAGTTATAAGAAAGTTATAGATGTAATTCAAATACATGTAAAGAATGATTTACGACTTGTCAAAGTTAAGAAATAAAAACTTGTTCAAGTAATTTCAGATAAAAATTTGTGTGTTCCTATTTCTTGTATCGTATAATAAACACCATTATGAAGTTGAGACGTCTTCTTCATCAAGTGTTAAAATATAAAATGGCCCTCTTTTATAAAACTCATGTCATTTAATCATGAGGATAATGAAAGTATTTTCAGAAAATAAAAATGCAATCTACTCTTTAAGTCCCTAAAAATAAAATGCATGAATAGAACAAATGGAGGTTTAAAGATAAACTTCTCAATATTTTAAAACTAAAGACCAAGTATAAAACTTAGTCGTCAAATGGTTCATACAAAAAGTGCCCCTTAAACAAAGCTTGGGGACTTAAACTCTTAAAAATTCTAAGTCAGGAGTTCAATTACAAAGAGTTATCATAAGAAACCAAAAACTTTGAACATGGATTTCCAGAGGGGCACCTGCAAAAAGGGAAACCCCAAATTACAAAAAACTGTTTAAGGAAAAAGAACTGAAGAAGGATTATCTACGGGCTCAACTGCAGTTGCATCATCAGCAGCTAAGAGTTGATCTTCAGTCACGGTAATGGCAGCATCCACGGGTGAGACCTCAACTTGACCAATGGCAACAGGCACGGAAGAACTTAAGGGGAGTGCAACACTCGTAGCGATCTCATCAGACACAGGAACTTCAAATGCAGCAGACACGGGGACTTCAGATACAAGAACTTCATCTAAGGGAGCTCCAATTAAAGCAGTCTCAGCTAAAGAAGTTTCATTTGAAGGGACCTCAACCAAAGGATTTTCAGCTACAGGAAGACCAGTTTCAGGAGATAAAAAATCTGGTGGCTGTTGTGCTCTCTCAATGGCTTCATTTACCTTAGCCAATTCAGATTCAAGGTTAAAATTTTCTTGGCTCATCTCTACCAAGGTGTCACGACGGGTCTTGAGAAAGGTCCAACTCACTTCAATGTTGGAGGATTCTTCGAGAAGTTCATAATCCTTCTCCCAAGCAGTAACCTCATTCTTGAGCTCTTCATTCTTAAGCAGAATAGAATCATGAGATGATTGTAATGGGGTGTGGGAATTTTTAAAAGCATGGACCTTGCCTGCAGAGGCTAGCAATTCTTGTACTCGAGAAAGCTCTTGTGACACCTCTCTCGCATGCATTTCCTTCTGAGCCAACAAAGCTTTTAGAGCTTTATTTTCATCAGTAACCATGGATAATTGCTCCGCAAAAAGCTCTTTTTCTCTCTTAGACTGATCTGAAGTAGCCTTGACCGTTGCCAATTCAGAGGTAAGAGTTTGAACTTGTTTCTCCAGGGAACTTTTTCCTTTCTCTAAAATTTCCATATCAATTTGTAAACTCTCGAACTGGCCCTTCCCATTGTTGGCCTCCAATCGAGAGTCACGAGCAGCTTCTTCCGCATCATGAACAGTTTTCTCTAGGTCAAGAGCCAGTTTCTCTAAAAGAGGAACTCGATTCATAAGCTCAGTACCAATGAGGTTGACATGTTCATATAAAAAAAGGGAGATAAGGTTAAAAGCTTCCAAAGCAAAAGTCTTGATAAAATAAACTAAATAATAACTTCAAACTGGCATGAACAATGTCATTCAAAAGAGTCATATTACTATGACTCTCAAGTTTGGCTTTCTCGAAAGAGCCGATCAGAGGTGCAAGCCAAGTGTCAGCTTGCCCAGACTTCCTCAAAAAGCTGCCATTAGCGGGAACTTCAATGGTCATGCTCCTCATAGCGAAATTTCTACTTGTGGAACCCACTTCTGTGTGATGAACTATGGGAGGAGTGATTATTGAAGGAGGGGCATTAGAGGAAGGCAAGGAAGTAATAGATAAGGGAGGCAAAGAAACAATTACGGGAACGCTAGAGGTAGAAGAAGACAGGGGAAGCTCATCTAAAACCAGTCCTAAAGGACCACTACTAAAACCACTGATAAAAAGCTGGCTTATGGAGTCAACAGTATCAGATGGGGGAGAAATGTCATCATCGGGAATGATTACTGGAGTAACAACGGGTTCGGAAAGGGGCAGGTCAGGAGAGACATTAATCTCATCATCAGAAATAATTCGTCTCCTGGTTGGTGGTCTAGTTACCAGGGAGCCCTCGCCCTCTCCTTCAGAATCATCTTCAATGACCGACTTTCTTTTCTCAGACCTCGGAGGAGCTGTAATATCTTGATCCCCAGATCCTAGGAATATGTCTTGGCCACGAGATGCCAAAACACCCTCAAAAGTAACCCCTCGAGTGGCAAAACCTAAGAAAAGGAAGGTTAAAAGGAAATAATTAAGGTAAAAGACAAAAACTCTTACCATGAGCCTTTGGTTTCCAACCATAGTGGAAAGGGTTTTCCACATCCTACCTTCCATTGGTGCAACCTTCAAAAGCTTTTCTACCCAACCACGGATATTGGATACAGATTCAACAATACCCATGGTTGCTGAAAAGAAAAAGAAGCCCAATAGTAAAAAATAGGTAAGGTTGAAAATAAAAAGGCACGGGGATATTTAATACTTACGTGCAAAATTTCACTTCTCCGGGAAGCGGATGTTTCTTTTACCGACTAAACCCACAGTAGGGGCAGCAACATACCGAGCATACCAGCCATGGTCCTTATCGTCTTCAGGACTCACCAAAACTCTTTTACTCCTGGTTGCTAAAACAAATATGCCGTTTCGGAAAAACCTAGGAGAATAAAGGTGAATTAAGTGGGGGAAAGTAAATTCTACGTTGGCCTTATTAGCAAGATGCCTCAAGCAGGCAACAACTCGCCATACTATTGGTCCAATTTGACCCAAGCAAACATCGAAGAAAGGCAAAAGTCTAGAATGACCGGGTCGATGGCTGGTTTGAACCCTAAAGTAAATGGGTAGGTGTAAACAAAGGAATAACCTATAATATAAGAGGTGATTCTTTGATTTGGGTTAGGAACAATAATAGGGAAATCTTCAGCCCAATGACACTCCTTCCGAACTACAGGCGCTAAAACACTTGTGATTAGAGTGGGATAAGGATCAGCAAGTGAAGCAACTTGAGTTTTTAGAGACTCTTTATCGTGCTGAAAAGAAAATTCTGTGGGAATTATTTCTTCCACCAAAGGTTCACGCAGTGGCTCAGAAGAATCCTTGCTTAGAGAGAAACCCCTTAGAGAATGCGAACCTCTTGTTCCAGAAGAAGGACCAGAACCAGAAGGAGGCGTTGAAGTATTACCACGAGTAGAGCTTAGATTGCGTAACTACCTCCTCTTCTATGCCTTATAGGAGCATTAGGAAAACTATCCAGAATGGGAGTTTTCCTAGGATTAGAACTCGATGAAGCCATGAATGCAAGAGTTGAATTAAAGCAAGTTATAATGAAGGGAATTCGGAAGACAAAAGTGTTCAATTCAATTTATGAGGAACAAGACAAGAAGAAAGGCTATATTTATATTATTGGGAAAAAGTACGATGATGGAGGAACCATAATGATGATAACTGATACTTCGTGAAAAGTGAAGCCGAAAAGAAAGCCTAAAAAGTGTTGCAAGACGGTGCAACCAATGAGGAGGCAGCACGCGTCTAGTGCATTAAAAGGAAGTGACAGTTGAAGCGTCAACTTTGTCAAGAGTATTAATGGTGACAAAAATTCTCCTTTTATGAAATCCACTTCCCAAGTATTCAAACTGATGAATAAATGAAAAGTGGGGGGACTATCTATATTGGGAAAAATTATATACATAAATGAATAATGACGTGGCATGACATGTGGAATTGTCAAAAGGTTATAGTTGGTCAAAGGATCATAGACTGGTGCGGACAAAAAGAGGTGCGAGACAAAAGGGAGAAAAAGAGATACGGGAACAAAAAGGAGGTACGAGATAAGAGGCTCGGAAGCCCCGTTCCTCTTTGAGCGTAATTACACACGAGCTAGGAGAAAAATAATGAACCTGGTCAAGAAAGAAGATAAAGATACAGCATTTCGAGAGAAATAAATGCTGGAACCGTTAAGGAATATTTATATTCAATGTAATGATTATATTATGCAGCATTTAGTGTCATTAAATATCCATAATAGTCTCATTATAACTTAGATGTAACGTACATTTCTAAAGATTCCCAAAAAAGACCTATAAAGAGAAAAATATGTAATCAGTAGAGGGACAAGTGACTATTGAAATATATTCTGATTTACTAGCTTTCATATCCGAATACTTGCAAATCCTTTTCTCTATTTTTTTTTCGATTATCAGTAACCCGATTCTTCTAAATTCCAGCTTTGATTAAAAGTCTATTTTTTGGTTAAACACAGAGTAGTTTAGGTTAATTAAATCTAGTAGTTTAGGTTAATTAAATCTAGTAAGACCTGAAATGAACAGAATTAGTTCAAACTGATGGTTTCTATTATGACCCCTACCTATAAGCTTCATCAAAATAATCCAATAAAGAACTACAATCAGAATCAATATGTGTCCAATTGGTCTTCTTTTCCAGTTTTTCTATACTTATACTACTGTATTTGAGTGTTGATATTACTCAATGATAAGTGGTAAGAACATTAAAACCAGTCAAACTGACCTTATAAAAGAGTTGAGAGAAAGATTCGCCACTTGGTACTGCTACCTGAAAGTACTAGAGCAGACGACAACCATAAAGAGCAACATGAATCCAGATCAACGGATTTCTCTTCTGCAAAAGTGATAACTAACTACTAATTAAAACTTATGGTAAAATAAGGGTCACCATCTAATGAAATTCGGGTCAAACTAACAAAGTAAACAATCAGTGTACACAAATCCTTGAAGGTTGAAGCACTACAGAGTCAACATTATCAAGCTGAATTCTAGTGGGAAGAGTTAGCATTCTCTTATTACTGTACCTTTGACAGAATCCAATATTGGTATACAGGTTGATGATAATGGAACTCGGGGAGAGCATTTGTAGATGAACGGTAATCAGGAGCCATGCCTCTGGTAGAACTATACTCAGTCGATAGACCACCAAGATAGTATTCAAGACGTAGGCCTGCAGGAGGGTTATAATTGGGATGTCTGCCCGGCAGGTACACGGGATCCTGGTATTGACAAATGCTCATGGTATAAAGCATACGGATAATGGTTTAAAACATCGTGGTGACTTGTCTCCAAATTTACTGGTTGATATTAATGATGCTCTACTAATCCATCTTGTTTGGAATAATCACAATGCTCTATTGCTAGAGCCTCACTTCTGTAAATATCAGGATTCTTTAGCAGTATGTCCCGCCTATAAGCATCATGAGGCTCCACCAGTTGCACCCCTCTGTAAGAATCACGACTCTGTGTCATTGTGTTCCGTCCATGAACACCTATTCCCGAAGTTCTGTTATGTGATTGACCAGTAGCATGTCATGTAAATATTGAGGCAAAGCTATTGTAACTGGTGTAGTTGTAACTACATTACTTCTGTACAGATGTGGATATGAATGGTACCTAGACTCTGCTTGTCGAACACGTTTCAGATTGTATCTTTTTATTCATATGCTTTCATGTAATTCTGCCCCTCTTGTCCATAGCACTGGTCTCTGATTTGAGTTTTGCACCTGACTCCTTGGACCTGGACTCTTTGCTAGCAGAAGTGAAAAGCTTGCACAAGTTCTTCACCTATTCATTAGCAACACATATAAATAAATTGTTGGCATGATCCACACAAGGCAAATTTACAATCAACATCCAAACAAGTGCGAGGATTTCAAATAAATGCAAATACAATGTATAGATACCTGTTTTTTTTTTTTACCATTCTCAAAAAAAATGTTCAGATACCTGTTCAGAGATCAATTTGCAATCAAACTTTGTCCTCGTGTAATAACTTCTCCTCTGCTAATGACAAGCAATCTTCAACAACAGAAAATCGAACCTGAAATCATCAGATATATGGTTAAGACAAAATGGCCATTCAAGTAATCATATCCATAACTGCACAAAACTAATCACCAACACAACACAATTCTTGAACCTAATTTGCATTGAGGGAGTCTTCAAAGCAAACCAAGAATTATTGTAATATACATTATTGCCAGTTACATAATTAATGTGGAGGCACATGCGTTCAGTCTCATCTCACACTACAAAACTCACAATGCACCACCCCTCCCAGCCCCTCGACAACCAGCAACCTCACTAAACTCGCAATAGAAAACACATAGTGCACCACCCCCCGGCCCTCGACCACCCGGCACAAGAAGCAGCTGTAGCAGGGACGAGCACCGAGGGAAATGTGAACTTCTCAAAATTATAGATAATGCATTGCAGGTAATATGTGATACCTTGGAAAATTTACCTGCAGCAAAAGTTAGTTATTATCACTTGAAATTCAAAAAACTGAACAATAGCATGGGAAAGAACAGGATGGTCAAAGTTATCCTTTGTCATCATTGGCACACTAATGACAGAGGCGGATATAGAATTTCTAGTACATGGGTGCATTACCAAGAAAAGAAGAAAAAAATGTATTTAATGGGAACCATATTCCTCTTGATAGTTAACTCAACTTTCAACCAAGTGCACCATTCAATCTTTTTGGAGCATGTGTGCCAACGGTTAATATTATACCAATTTTACAAAATATGTACATAAAATATCTAGTTTTATGGAGACAACATGGGTTCACGAGCCCCATATTTTTGCATGTAAATCCGCCCCTGACTAGTGAACCATGCAGTAGTGCAGTAAGCATGAGTGCAATCACTGTTATAACAACTTCAGAAACTTGCTTACGATGCACCCAGAACAAGCTTTTTTACGTGCCCGTATCTCAGATGAAAGTCTAAAGACCTCAAAATGGAAGAACAAGCTCTATTACACGCCCCTAGACCCTATCTTTCGAGAAGTCAGTTTCACAATCTAAAAGATAGTTTTCTACTAACCTTCTGCCCAAGTCCCAACTAATCTCTTCTTTTTCACTATCATCCTATAAACATCATAAGGGAAAACAACTAAATAGAGAAAATTTCTAGAACTTCTTGTACTCAGTATACACATGGGACATTATCTTGTAGAATAATTTCAGGTTTTAACTACAATAAAACAAACAAAGGAAAGAATACCTCCTCCCCAAATTGATATACCCAAAAATGGTCACTTGTACAGTTTTGTTCCTTGATATAGGATAATGCACATATTCAATCAAATATGTTGCTAATTCAGCTCTTAGTCTCCAGAATAGAGCACAATAATCCACCAGAGAACTAAATTATGGCATCAGCGCAAAGCATTGACCAAGAATCGTTGTAAATATAAACTGCTCACTACAAAAATATTTTTACCTAAAAGCATGTGAGAAATTAGTTTCATACTTATCAAATAACTACTGCTTTTCCAACAATACATTTCAAGATCGATCAGATTTCTCACGGATGCAAACAAACATTTTGTTATTCCACGGGGAAAGAAGAAAAAAACGTCAGCAGATACTTTTAGGAGTCACAGCCTATTGGAAGAAAAATGAAGTACCTCAACCTAAATTGAATATAATTCATTTCTATGACCGATTCGCCAAGTAACAATGTCAACAAAATCATAGAGTTAATTTACTGTGCAAATTCCCTACTTAGGGAAGGTCGTGAGTAAAGCAATTACTAGTCCAAACAGGAGAACACCAGAGAAAATGGAGAAAGAAGCAGGGCAAGTGGAGGAGGTGGCAAAAGCACAAGGTATTACACAAAATGTCAACCTTGTTGATAATGTATTCAAGGTCTTACTTATGACTCCGCCATTTAAAGATCCTAGAGATGTTGTTAGCTCTTACCATTTATTGGTCAGAGGCCAGTTTGGTGTTGCATTTTACGACTAGAATTGTTCTTCAAAGCAAACAAACTATAAAATAGTAAACAGTTGGAGCTCAAAGGGATTCAAAGTCGTACTAGCTGACCTGAGATGGGAATTTTGACTTAAAATCCTTGGGCTCAATGTTAAAAACCCCATGTCTTGGAGCTCTATAGATCCTTGAACTCTTTCCATATAGAAAGAGTTTCATCCCTTTATGAACTCTTTCCACCATCTCTCTTGTTTGCTGGCTGTCCCAGAACCTTGTACATAGCAGTCCTTCTTTGTCCTAGAGTTGCACATGAAAATCATACCCACGCTATTACCGTGCTCAGCGGACTCCTTCTTCTTTCTTTTTCTTCTTCTTGTGTGACAGCTCAGGCCTATCTTTGCCTTCAGTAGAAACTTTCTCAAGGCTAATCTTAGCTTCGTCTCCAGAGGCAACCTTCTTTGAGCATCCTTCGTCGTCACTTGTGGTGTCACGACCCGGATTTCCACGAGGACTCCTGTTCCTAGAAGTCACTTGTGGTGTCACGACCCGGATTTCCGCGAGGACTCCTATTCCTAGAAGCCAGACAAGCCAAATTTAATTAGTGATCGATTAAACACATGTTCCTATTTAATAATTAATAGCATTAAAATAAAAGCAACGGGATTAAAATCATAAGCGAAAGTCTCAATTTTAAATAGCTGAGTAAAATACGAAATCCCAACATGTATCTCTACCCAAGAACTGGAGCCACATACTCATGAACATCTAAGAAGTACTAAATACAAAGTCTGAAAGAAACATAAATCTGTTTGTCTCGAATACAAGGAGGCAACAGTCTAAAAGAGAGAATAAGAGAGAGACGACGGGCATGCGGACGCCTGCAAGGCTACCTCGGATCTCACGATACTGAAAACTTGCTCTCGTACTAATGTTGCTATTGCTGCTCGGAACCTGGACCTGTGCAAAAATGCACAGAGTGTAACATCAGCACAACCGACCCCATGTGCTGGTAAGTGTCTAGCCTAACCCCGGCGAAGTAGTGACGAGGCTAGATTGGACCACCACATAAACCTGTGCAATTATATATAAATATATACAGCGGAATCAAAAATGCTAGGCAAGTAAACGATATGGGAGGGGGAACATGCTGTGGGGAGATAACAATATTAATAGTAAATCCGAAATAACAATCTAAGGACAACTTGTAATTAACAGCGGACAAGGATCCAACACCCAAATAAACATACTTATATCAATAATTGTTGCGGTGTGCAACCCGATCCTAATGTATAGCAACACTGTTGTGACATGCAACACGATCCATGTATATATCATTGTTGCGGCGTGCAACCCGTTCCATATCATTGTTGTATTGTTGCGGCGTGCAACCCGACCCTCAAATATCTCTGTTGCGGCGTGCAACCCGACCCATATCATCATTGTATTGTTACGGCGTACAACCCGACCCATATCATTTAGTATTGTTGCGGCATGCAACCTGATCCACATTTGTCATTGTGCCTCATTCAAACAACAGTCATAAATAAGGGGGCAAGGGAGTAAACAAACAATAGTAAAAATCCCGGCAAAGGAACATACAACAAACAATTAAAAACTGACAAGGGCACGACATCAATGAACTCAATATCCCGGCAAGGGAGAAAAACCAACAAAATCAACAAAACGTCCTGGCAAGGGAATAATCAATAACTCTTTCTCTTCCTTTCATTTCTTACTCCACGATATCACTTGAGCCCAAGCTCCAAGGAATTTCTTATCTCATATACCGTCACAATCTACATTTCTAAACCGAGCCAATGCTCCATGAAGTACCAAAATCACAATTTCTATCACAAAGCCTTTACCACATATAGAATCATCAATTAGACATGGAAGGCATAACAACAACCAATTATCCGCAATTAAGGACTCACGGTCATGCTAGACACCAATGTATAGATACTCGCCACAATGTCTATACATCGTACTCGATCAATTAGCAAATAGCAAACAAGACTCAACTCATATTCCCTCAAGCTAGGGTTAAACCGTACACTTACCTTAACTTCAACGGCCAAATCAATCCACAACGACCGCTTTCCCTTTCGAATTCGGCTCCAACTCAATCAAATCTATACAATAAGGACTTCATAATATCAATATAGGCTAAATAAATCAAATCCAATGCCTAAATATAGATTTTCAAGCTTTCTTCCCAAAATTTCAAAATCGCCCCCGAGCGTGCTTGGTCAAAACACGAGATTCGGACCAAAATCAAATCTCTCATTCACTCACAAGCCTGGATATACAATTTGTTTTCAAATTCGACCCCAAAACGAGGTCTAAATCGAAGGAAATTGAAAAGCCCTAACTCTACCCAATTCTCCCAAATTCCACCCTAATCTATGTGATTTAAGCTTAGGAATTCACTAATTAATGAGAGAAAATTAAGGAAATAGGTGGGAAATTACTAACCCAACAGGTCTTGAAGAATGGGGGCTTCAATGGACTCCTAGGGCTTGGGGAAGAAGAGAGCTCGTGAGAATTTTGGACGAAACCCGTATGTTCTGATTCTGGAAACTTAAAAATATAACTGGGTGTTTTTGTTCTATGCGTTTGTGACATGGGGGTCGCGTTCGCGAAGAAAGGGGGCTGGGAAGCATCGCATTCGCGACAAGGGGGTTGCGAACGTGTAGAGTAAATGTCTGGGGTCTGGGATCCGGGCCTACGCGAACGCGTGAGGAGACACGCGAACGCGTTGAAGGAAGTAGCAAAGCTTCGCGATCGTGATGTCCAGAATGCGAACGCGAAGGAGAAAGGGAGCAAAGCTATGCGAACTCGGGAGGGCTAGTGCGAACGCGATGAAGAAAATCCCTGTGTAACAATTGCAGAAAATCTGCTAACTCCCCAAGTCCAAAACTACCCCGAACACCTCCGAAAACACTCCCGAGCCCTCGGGGCTCCTAACCAAACACATACACTAACTCAACAACATCCTACGAACTTAACCGTGCGATCAAATCGCCAAAATAACATCAAAATCAATGAATCAAACCTCAAAATCACTAGTTTTTCTTCAAACTTCAAAAACTTTCAAATTTTGAGTTTTAAGTCTGAAACACGTCAAACGATGTCCGATTTTGATCAAACTTCACAGAAACGTTTTAAAACACATACAAGACCTGTACCGAGCGCCGGAACCAAAACGTTCTATTCAAATTTCATCTCAACTTTTCTTAACAATTTCTTTCAAAAATTCATTTCTCGGGCTTGGGATCTCGAAATTCGATTCCGGGCATATGCTCAAGTCCCATATTTTCCTACGGACCCTCCGGGACCGTCAAATTACGGGTTCGGGTCCGTTTTGCCCAAAATATTGACCAAAGTCAAATATATTCATATTAATATCAAATTTTAGAATTTTTCACACAGAATTCAAATTTAAGCTTTCCGGCTACGTGCCCGGACTATGCATGCAAATCGAGGCAACTCTAAATGAGGTTTTTAAGGCCTCAGAAGCACAGAAAGGGTAAGGAAACAATTAATGACCCTTTGGGTCGTCACATGTGCAGACCAAATTTCCCCTTTCTGTTCCCTTAGAATCCTACTCATTGTCAGCCAAGCTTTCATTGTCCTCTTTACCCTTGCCTTATGAGGCTACTTTCTTTGTGACCTACTTATTTTCACCATTAGCTTCATAGCTTTCATTTGCCTTTCTCTTCCTCCTTCTATTCTCTTTTTTGAATTAGTTTTAAAAAATAATTTTTATAAGTTGAAATTATGTTTGGACATGTATTTTATTTGTAAAAAATTTGAAGTTATATGCGTGGGACAACAAGTTTCACCCAATCTACCCTAAACTAGATTTTGGGAACTTGAAAAATAATTTTAGAAATTTTCAAAACTAGATCATTAATCTATGAACAAACAATGTTTTAAAAAACGATTTGAAAAAACATTGCCAAAATGTATGGCCAAACGAGGCCTTAGTTTTTTCACTTGTTTGATTTGCAATTATGACAGCTTATATGTATATCCTTGTTATATTTTGATAATCTAGCAAACTTAGTGTTAAGAACCAGATAAGGAACCTCATACATATCATCAGGAACTTAAATATCAACAAATCTCCAGTTGGGGACATAGTTCAACTCTTCAGAGTCAAAGGAACAACAAAGGGAACAACATATAGCTACCAGTTTGAGATTCTACTAGTCAACTCCCCCAGCTGTAATGTTGTTGCCTCCACACACTACAGTGCAGTAGTCAACTTTATGGGGAATGCCCTTTACCTAACTCGCTTACATCATTCAAAGTGATATAAAAATGAATTATTAACATAAAAAGAGGTAAAAAAAAACAAAGCACTTTCACATTCAAGAATTGATCAAGTATTCTCTCAAGTCATCTATCAATCTTGCAAGTGACTCTCCAGGGAATCAACAACAAAGAACAATATAACAACGGACCATTTCCCTATATCGAGTTATTACATGTACTTAGTGGTGTTGTACCTTTGTTAAAGCACTTTACTTATAATTCCTACTTAGCTTAGTTAGAAGCATTGTGTAAGAAATCTTTGTAAATCATAAACCCTTGTGTTTGTGTCTTGGCTAGAGTTAGCCGAGGTGTAAAGTCTTTGTAATAGAGTTATTACAAAGTGACTTGTAATAGTGTTATTACAAGTTAGTGAGAGATTAAGAGGTTAATTCTTAGGTTACAATAGTTTGTAATCTAAAGTTTGCTCAGTAGTGAAGTTAAAATCCTATAAGGATAGGTCGTGGTTTTTGATATCGTGAGCTGGGAATTTTTCATGTAAACTCCATTGTGTCATTTACTTACTGTAGTGTGCGTGTGTTCTATGGGAACTAATAGAGAAACTGGTTCTATATATAATTTGGTGGACCCTTAATCTCTATCAATTGGTATCCGAACAGGTTCTTTCTATTAGGCTAACACCTTGAAATGATCCTCAGGGCTGCTCCGCCAAACTTCGAAGAAAGTTAGTTTGCCTACAGACTACCAAGGTTCAATGACCAATATTATGGATGGTGGAAGACAAGGATGAACGACTTCATCATGGCTGAAGACTCAGAGTTTTAGGTTATCATCTATGACGGACCCTTCGTACGTACCAAGACTGTTGGAGACCCCGCAGTGACTGTTCATAAAACTAGAAAGGAATATAATGATGCTCACCGTAAGGCCATTGAGAAGAACTTTCGGGCTAAGAAAATTCTCGTCTGTAGGATTGGTCCTAATGAATACAATAGGATTTCAGCATGCCAATCTGCTAAGAAAATTTGGGAAGCTCTCCAAATAGCTCATGAAGGGACAACCAAGTTAAGCAATTAAAGATTGACATGCTGACCACAGTATACGAGCTCTTCAAGATGAAGGATATGAATCCATCCAGGATATGCATACTCACTTCACCTCCATCATCAATGAGCTTTATTCTCTAGGAGAAATCAACCCAAGAAACAAACTTGTAAGGAAAATACTCAGTGTTTTTCCAAGTTCCTCGAAAGCAAAGTGAATACTATTACAGAGGCAATGTACCTGCAGAAGCTAACTTTTGATGAGATTGTTGGTAATCTGAAAACCTATTAAATGAATAAAAAGAAGGATAATGAGAGAAGAGAGCCCAAAGCAGAGAAGAACCTGGTCCTCAAGATGGACAGTAATTATTCAAGTGGTAAGGATGGTGATATGGCTTACTTGACAAAACGATCCCAAAAGATGGTTCGCAAGAATGCAGGCATTCCAAAAAGGGGGAGCTCCATCAAGCCAAAAGGGTATGACCTATGTCATAAGTGCGGTAAGTTAGGATACTTCATTAAGGATTGTCCTTTCCTAAAACAAGATCAATACAAAAACAACACTGACAAGGCATCCAAGAGGAACTCGGTTCCTGATAAATGCTTCAAGAGGAAAAATGCCACTGACAATGCTGTGAAATAAGCTCTTGCTGCATGGGGAGACTCTTCATACAAGTCTGAAGAAGATGATCAAGTTGATAACTCCATGATGGCAGTGGAAAGTGAAGCAGATGAATATGACTCCATTTTTGACTTGATGGCACAGTGTAATGATGAGGTAAACTTTCTAGGTATTCAAAGAAATCTAAAGTCTTATTCTCCGAAAAAACTTATGCCTTTGGCAAATATTTAAATTGATGCTTATCACAGTCTTATAAATGATAAAGATGCATTAACTATGGAACTAGGAGAAGCAGAACAGTCTATAGATGATGTAGTAGTCATTGTGGTTGATTTAAAGGAAATAATTGAGAGTCTAGAGAAAGAAAAAGATGCCTTAGTTGAAAAAATTGCAAACATAGAATGTGAGAGAGATGATCTAGTGGTTGTTGTGGTCGATCTAGTAGAGACTATTGAGTGTGTTAAAAGGAGAAAGAAGTTTTAACTGAGAGAGTTGCTAACATTGAGAATGAGCGAGATGACCTATTAGTATGGTGGCAGACCTAAAGAAAACATGAGGAACATAAAATGGAGTATAGGCCTGGGAACACTCAAAAGGGAAAGGAAGTTGCAAGTGAGGCACACCTTAAGCTTGAAAATGAGTTAAAGTCTGTGAAATCTAGTATGTGTGTTGAGCTTGATAAAAACAAACAATTTCAGGAAGAACTAGGAAGAGTCAAGAGTGATCTTAAAAAAGCACTCAAGTGGACCTAGTCCTCTGGTGCTATCACTGCCATGTACACAAATAATGGGGGAAACAGGCAGGGAATCGGGTTTCAAAGCGAAAAGACTCCCTAGAACCCTTATAGCAAGTACACCAATGTACCTGAGAATTGGCTCTGCACTCGTTGGGGTAACACTAGGCACTTTAAGGGGAAGTGTAAGGCCAGATTTCAATCTCAATAGAAAAATAAAGTTTTTTCTGAAAAAGTAACTACTGCTAGGAAACCTGGTCCTTCACATAAAAATGTATAATGCCTGCTTGGACCAAAAGAGCCTTCATTCATCCCTTTCCTCATTACAAGGGACCCAAACTTATTTGGGTTCCTAAGTCTAACCATATTTCCTTGTGCATGGAATAGTGAAAGGGAGCAGCCAACAATGGTACATGGATAGCGGCTGCTCGAAGCACAAGACTGAAAGTACAAATGATTTCCTTTCACTAAAGACCCTGTAGAGAGGGAGTGTATCCTTTGAAAATGGCAAGGAGTGATATATTCTAGGAGTTGGAAGGATTGGGAAGTCTCTTTCTCACTCTATTAAAACTATGTACTACGTGAATGGGTTAAAGTACAACTTGCTGAGTGTTTCCCAAATGTGACAAGGGAAACAAAGTGTAATTTGTATCCAAAATATGAATAGCCACAAATCTTGTAACTGGTGAAGTGGTGTAGTAGCCAAAAGACACAAAAACATATATGTTGCTAACTTTGAGTCCTTGCAAAATAGGGATCTTAGTTGTCTGAGTATTGTTGATGATAATGTTGAGCTATGGCACAGAAGGCTGGGCCATGCAAGCTTCACGTTGCTGAACAAATTAGTCAAGAAGGACCTGGTTCGTGGTCTCCCTAAGTCAAGCTTTAAGGATCACAGGGTGTGTGATGCATATGTAAAAGAAAAGCAAGTCAGATCCTCTTTCAAGCCCAAAAAGGAAGTTAGCTCCTCAAGGCCACTTGATCTCCTTCATATGGATCTATGTGGACCTATGAGGGTGCCAAGTAGAGGAGTAAAGAGGTACATATTTGTTATAGTGGACGACTATTCCAGATTCACTTGAACTCTGTTTCTCATAACCAAGAATGAAACCTTTCAAGTTTTTGTGGCATTTGTGAAGAAGATACAGGTGAAGATGAGCCATAATGTAGTATGCATCAGGTCTGACCATGGGACAAAATTTGACAATGCAAAATTCGATGAATTTTGTGCTGAAAATGGCATCACTCACAATTTCTCAGCTCCAAGAATACCTCAACAAAATGGTGTTGTAGAAAGAAAGAACAAAACTCTTGAAGATATGGCAAGAACAATGTTGATTGACAGTGGCATGGTTCTGAGCAGAAGCCGTCAATACTACATGCTACTTGGTGAACATGTGCATGATCAGGTACCTTCTGAAAAAGACGCCATACGAACTACTGAACGAAAGGAAGCCCAAGATAACATTTAAAAACTTTTGGCTGCAAATGTTTTGTCCTGAATAACGGCAATAAAGAACTTGGAAAATTCGATGCGAAAATCAATGAGGTAATCTTTCTAGGCTATTTATCACAAAGCAAAGCGTACAAAGTATACAACAAAAGAACTCAATGCCTCGAGGAAAGCATACATGTGATGTTCAGTGAATCTCATGACCCATGTGGAAAGGATTTGAATGAAGGAATGATCAAGATGGAGAACAGTCAATTATTCCTAGTGAAGTCATTGACATGACAAATGGAAAGGTTAATATGATGAGACACGTTAAGGAATCAAATGAGGATGGTGAAACCATATCTCCAATTGATGAAGAGGAACCCAATCACAACAATTGAAATTGAGAACAGAGTTGTCGATGCTGTCCAAGGCACCCCACATACTGAGATAAAAAGAAGACAAGGTTCATAGTTTGAAATGCACAGATCGTCTAACAGTGAGACTCAAGTGTCTAACTGGAAGCACAAAAGCTCACACCCTCTTGAAAACATAATCACTCCTCTTTATTCAGGAATTCAAACCAAATCAAAGATTAGAAACTCACTTGCCTTCTCAGACTTTCTCTCTCAAATAGAGCCTAAAAATATCAAGGAAGCATTGAAAGATGTATACTGGATTACATCTATGCAAGAAGAGCTCTATTAATTTGAGAGGAATAGTGTGTGGTACTTAGTTCCATGACCTGCTGATCGAACTGTTATAGGAACTAGATGGGTATTCAGGAAAAAGCTTGATGAGTTTGGAATACAACTTGAACAAGGCAAGGCTAGTAGTTCAAGGCTATAATTAGGAAGAAGGGATTGACTATGATGAAACGTTTGCTCGAGTTGCTCGAATGGAGGCCATCAGAATTCTCATTGCCTTGCATCGCATATGGAATTCAAATTATTCCAAATAGATGTTGAAAGTGCATTTCTGAATGGCTTTCTAAAAGAAGAGGTCTTCGTCAAGCAACCACCTGGATTTGAGAATCATGAGCATCCTGAGCATGTCTTAAAACTTGACAAGGCTCTGTATAGGCTAAAGAAGGCTCCTCGTGGTTGGTGTAAAGGTTGTAAAAATTTCTTCTCGAAAATGGCTTTACAAGAGGAAAAATTGACAACACCCAATTTCTGAAGAAACGAGGAAGGAACCTGCTCATTATGCAGATCTATGTTGATGACATCATTTTTGGAGCAACAAACGATTCACTGTGTGAGGAATTTGCAAAACTCATAGGGAGTGAGTTTGAAATGAGTATGATGTGGGAACTGAATTCCTTCATGGGTTTACAAGTTAAGCAAATTCCCAAGGGTACAATGATAAGTCAACAGAAGTACATCAAGGAGCTGCTTAAGAGATTTGACATGGAAGGATCAAAGATTATTGATACTCCCATTGCCACAAACACTCATCTGGACATGGATGAACTTGGTTCCTCTGTGAATGAGATCATGTATAGAGGTATCGTAGGGTCACTCCTGTATCTAACATCAAGCAAACCAGATATTGTTTTTAGTGTGAGTCTCTATGCCGAGTTTTAATCTAATCTAAATGAATCTCATTTGAAGGCATCCAAGTGAATCCTAAGATATCTCAAAGAAACACAGGACATGGGTCTCTACTATCCCTCATGAGACAATTTTAATTTAATTGGGTATTCAGATGCTGACTATGCTGGGTATCTGGTGGATAGGAAAAACACTTCTAGCATGGCACATTCTCTGGATTCATGTTTGATTTCATAGGGTACAAGAAAAAAAAACTCACTGGCCCTCTCTACTGCAGAAGCTGAATATGTGGTTGCTGCAGCTTGATATGCTCAACTGTTATGGATTAAATAGTTGTTGGAAGGTTTTGGTGTGTTCTTTGAGTGTGTGCCCTTACTATGTGACAATACGAGTGCACTCAACATGGCCAAGAATCCAGTCCAACATAAAAGAACTAAGAACATTGATGTGCGTCACCACTTCCTCAGAGACAATGTTGAAAAAAGACTCATCTGTATGAAATTTTGCAGCACAGAAGATTAGATTGTAGACATATTCACCAAAGCCCTAAGCAGAGAGAATTTTGAAAGAAATCTCCTGGAACTAGGGTTGATAAAACCCAACTAAGAACCTGGTCCCTCAATGATTAGCTATGAAAGAAATGTACAGGTAAAATTAGCTAAAAAGTGTTTTATGGAAATGTCTAACTCATCTATATACCATTATAGGTAGACACACATGATGATTACAGAGAAAATAAGCAGCTAACGCATTGCACGTTGGTCAAAAGGGTAAAGCTTACATTTGCAAAATTTGTCAGGGAACTTGGTTCTCCTAACACAGGTTAGTAGTGTCTTTGTTCTCTCATACATAATTTTGAATGATTGAAACAGTACCATGTCATCATAGTGTCAGTTTCTTTTCTTTTCGTCTTTGAACCCGAGAGTCTCACCCGTTAGGAAGCAACCCGACTCCCAAAACTGCCACCTTTTGTTAACCGGCCTCTCATCTCTCTTAAGTACATCCCTTCACCATCACTTTTACTACTATTTACATCAAAACTTCAAAATTTCCCTTTTCCTCTTCTCAAACCAATTTTCTCTCCTCTCTAACTCACCGCTTCCTACCATGTCTGAACACCAGGAAACCTAAATGATCCAAGTATCACCCCCACTGATTCTTCACCTATTGAAACATCAATCATAGAATCCTCACTCACCACCACAACCGGCTCAAACCCTAAGGCAAAGTCACCACCTCCCTATGTCTCCTCTCCTACCCAATCGAGTACTGGTTCTCATTAGAGTCACAAAACTTCAACTCCTAAGAAATTTGTAGCTACGAACTCTCCTCCTGCCTCACTTGAAAAAATGGGTAAAAAGGATAAAATTGAAGAAGAGGAAAATCAACAGATTTCCAGTCTTCCTATGGAAGAAGGCTCTAATGCAGACCAAGTCGCTGGTCCTATCAATGCTAACTCAACAATGTCAGTCCCTAGTCTTGAGTCTACAGGTAACACTCATCCTTCTCATGTGCTTTCCATAGATTTGCAAGAAAAAAAATCAATAGAAAATATGTTGTTTGTAACTGCTGAAGGGGTTGTTATCGAGGAAGGTGAGAATGTGTCTCAACCTTAGGGGGGAAGAAACTAAAAACCTTGGTGGAGAATAGGGAGCGTGTGCCTGTTGAACCATCGACACCGGACAGTGATATTAGGGAACCTAATGAAGGACATGATCCCTCCTCGGAGGATCCAACTCAGGGTTCCTCTCAAGAACCCCAGGTCAGTGCTGACCCTACAACTTGTCCTCATTTCTATGCTGAGCCTATATATGTGGTTAAACCTGAGATGAGATCTATATCTGGAGAAGAAAATGGGAATAGTGAAGAGGATTATGATGATACGGCGGTTTCTAGCTTTATCTGGGCTACGCGTAGACTAGTTCTTACTCAAGAGACAACTCCTAAAAGACCTACTACAAGGTTGCAAAATAAGGAGGATGTTGAGTCTGCTCTTAATAAAAGCCAAGACAATCAAAGGAGGAGAAAATTAGTGAAAGACGGGAAGGCTGTGAAGGTAGTGCTTGTTGTCACTATGGATGACGAAGTGGATGAGGAACCTAGTTCCTTGACTTGCAGGTATTCATAGAAGAACACTCACCCCAAGCCTAAAAAGGGATCTTCTATGAATGCTGAGAGTCTGCACAAGTTTGATGATGTTATCTCTAGTGAAAACTTAGTGGAAGAATCTGGTGATAAGGTGGTGGAAGAATTAGGTGAAAATTTGTCTGGGAAGACAGTGTCTGTGAAGTCTTTTGAGAAAGGAAAACGTGTTTGCAAATTTGTAAAAAGGAAAGTAGATAACAATGAGGAACCTGGTTCCTCCAAGAAGGCCAAAATTGATAATCCCAAAGTGCTGAGAAAGAGAAATTGAAAACTTAGAAGGTATTATAGGGTCGTACCTTAGCCCCTGACATTTTGGAGATGGCTGGAATGCAGCAATTGGTTGAAATTTGTGAATTTCAACAGTGGACACGCTTGTTCACAAGTAATTCTCCCAAAGTATATGAGGAGGAAGTGCGTAGCTTATATGATGACTTATTCATAGTTGAGGATTACTATATCTACATGATGGTGAATGGGGTCTATTTTGTGATGGACTCTGCTGTGCTGGGGTCTATCCTAGGTGTACCTACTGAGGGATTGTCTTCAATTCAAGGCTCATGCTCTTTAAAATTTAGAAATGATATCATTAAGGATAAGGTAGTCCAGTAGAGGGAACGGATACACAAGAATGCTCTCCTTCCAGTGTAATAATTGTTGTTTGAGATGGTGAATAAGGTTTTTCTCCCTCGTGATGAGAGAAGGTCCATAACATCCAGAGCTGACCTGGTTCTCATGAAAGCGTTGGATGGATACACCACCATCAATCTGCTTGGCATTATGATCGAACACATGCAGAAGGTAGTAGAGTTCAAAGATGATAACTAGGGGATGCCTTATGTGTTCCTTCTCACCAAGGTTCTTGAGTTATTCAAAGTCCCTCTGGGAAAAGCTAAGGTGGGCACTCGTAAGCAAACTTTCTCCAAGACCCCCTCGAAGAATATGAGTACATTGATAAGGTTGGAGGAGTTGGAAGCACATCTACCATCTCTCAGTTGATTAACACCCAGAACAGTGCTACGGATGAGATCAGGAAGTTGAAAGCAAGGAATGCCATTCTTGAGGGTCAACTAAGCCAGCTTCAGGAGGCACCTGGTTTCAGTAGCTCTCAAAGCACAAAGTTTTCCTGTCTGAACAAGGAGAATACCGATATCAAGAAATAGGTTAAGTACCTGAAGGAGAAACTACTCAATGAGCAGATGTCAGCAAACACTCGAATGGTTATAGTCCTCAAAACCCTAGCCTCTTCCTCTAAGTCGTCCCCTTCCAATGCTCCCTAGAAAGTGTCCCCTTCCAGTGTCAAGCCTTAGTGTCTGTCCCTTGTGTTTGTTTATGATGATGTATTAACTCGTACTTAATGTTTTTTCTATTTTGAATATGTGGATGTGTTGGAAACATTGAAACTGCTCCCTGTTTAAAGTCCAAAATGTTAATGAAAGCTTTATTCTTTTTCTGTGTATGCATTGCTCTTATGTTCTGTTTTAGTCATATTTGTGTGTACACATGTGGCATGAGTTACCTAAGATGGATTTATTTTTGCTTGATGCTTGCTACTGATATGTTTATGATGCCAAAAGGGGCAAAAATAATTGAGGGGAAACGGGATGGGGAACAGATTCAGGGGGAATATAGGAAAATGCGAATTTCATTCTGGTTCTTAGGGTAAACTTGAATTATAAGTTTGTCATCATCAAAAAGGGGAAATTGATAGGTTATATGTGTATGCATGTTATATTTTGATGTTCTAACAAACTTACTGTTATGAACTAAATAAGGAACCTGATACACATCCTCAAGAACTTAAAGATAAACAAGTCTCCAATTGAGGACACAGTTGAAATCTTCAAAGTCAAAGGAACAGTAGAGGGAACAGATAGCTACCAGTTCATAAGGAGACTGTACAAGTCAACTTCCCTAGCTGTAAAGCTGCTGCTTGCACACGCTACAGTACAGAAACAATGCAACAATAAACTTTATAGGGAATGCCATTTACCTAACTTGCTTACATCATTCAAAGTGATGTCACAAATGAATTACTAATATCAAGCAAGGTGAAAAACAAAGCACTTCCACATTCAAGAATTGATCAAGTATTCTCTCAAGTCATCTATCAATCTTGCAAGTGACTCTCAAGGGCATTAAGAACAAAGAACAACATAACAACAAACCAGTTCCCTGTATCGAGTTATTAAATGTCCTTAGTTGTGTTGCACCTTTGTTAAAGAACTTTAATTATAATTCTCACTTATCTTAGTTAGAAGTATTGTGTAGGAAATCTTTGTAAATAATAAACCCTTATGTTTGTGTTTTGGCTAAAGTTGGTCGAGTTATAAAGTTTTTGTAACAACGTTACTACAAAGTGGCTTGTAATAGTGTTGTTACATGTTAGTGAGGGATTAAGAGGTTAATTCCTAGGTTACAATAGTTTGTAATATAAAGTTTGCTCATTAGTGAAATTGAAATCCTACTATGGTAGGTCGTTGTTTTTGACCCCGTGAGCTGGGGGTTTTTCACTTAAAACTCCATTG
Source organism: Nicotiana glauca (assembly GCA_026770625.1). Classification (NCBI taxonomy): domain Eukaryota; kingdom Viridiplantae; phylum Streptophyta; class Magnoliopsida; order Solanales; family Solanaceae; genus Nicotiana; species Nicotiana glauca. The sequence continues at coordinate 201,791 of MU765179.1, forward strand.
TATCATTTACTTACTGTAGTATGCGTGTGTTTTGTGGGAACTAATAGAGAAACTGATTCTCTATATATTTTGGTGGATCCTTAATCTCTATCAAATTCCTACCAATTTCTCTCTGTTTTTTCTTCTCCGTTTCTTTCAAATTCATGTTTACCTGGTGTGTCTCTTTTCTATCTTTATCTACACTCGCAATATCTCCCTGATTTTTCTTCACTTTTATTTGTCTATTTTCTAGGTTAATATCTTCATTGTTATCAATAGCATCTTATTCCGTTGTATCGCCTTTGTTATCTCATCTTTATATACATATGCAACACCGCTCTCATGTTTTTTTCTGTATTTTTTACATTTTCTTGGTTATTATCTTCACTGCTATCAGTTCCACTCTCTTTATCTTCTTATCTCACCACTGCATCAGTTTAATTATATCCATCTTTCTTTAACAACCCGTTCAACATTTCAGCTCCTCCCTTATTTTTCTACTTTGTATTTTCTCTATTTTCTAGGTGATTATCTTTACGGTTATCAGTGGCATATTCGTCTTTCCTTTTCTCACCACAATTTTCTCCCCTTCTCCCAGTACACCATATGTTTGATTACTTTCGACTTCGTTTAAAGAATATTTCGCATTCTGCACTTCAACTTCTGTTGTATTATTTTCTTCCTGTACGGTAGTTTCATCCAGTGGCGAAGCCACATGGTTATAAGGGTGGTCAAATGACCACCCTTCATCGAAAAGTTGACTGTATATATAGTTAAAATATTACGTTTTACAAGTATATAACACATATTGAACACCCTTTGTTGGAAATTTTATTTTACTTATTTTAAAGAAATTTGTGGCTTCGCCATTGGTTCCATCATCCTGATAAACTATCACACTTTGATCACTTATTGCTAATGCCACATAAGCCTTCTTTGAACCTCCAGTTTCAGAGACAAGTTTAGTTGTTTCTAGATTGTTCATCATCTCATTCGTCTAATTTGTTTTCAAAAAAGCAGTGTCATCATTGTACGAAACTGATTTATTAGTTGAAGCCTTGGCCTCTCCTTCTGCACTTAGACAAACCTTCACCTACGTCTACAACTCAAGATAATAAGTTCTACGCAAAGAGCAAACAACTATGAGATTATCATAATGTTAGCTATATCTTTCCACGGGTCACACACACACACACAACGCACCTTCTCTCTCTCACACACACATAATATCCTTACATACATGCATACGTATACATACTCACATACATACATACATACATACATACATACATACATACATACATACATACATACATACATACATACATACATACATACATACATACGTGACCGTTAAATACATAGACAACTCATTAGACTTGTCACGGAATTTCATTTAGACACTTTAACTAAGGGGTTGGCCTATTCAACACCTATGTTACTTAAATGTGTCAATTGAACACAAGTTGCCGATGTGGCACCATGTGTGTTTCACACAACATTTGAGAGCGTAAAATAGTTTTATGTTAGGTTGACATTGACCAAAAAATAATTGTTGACAGAAAAAAATTTTGTTACTTCTATCTAAACGACGTCCTACCTCAGTTATTCTTGGCCATTTTGCCTTTTTTATTTTTCTTCTATCTTGCATTTCTCTCTAGATATGTTCCTTATTTCTCTCTAAGAAATAGAGTCCCGTAGCATGCATTTTCTAAATACTCAGCATTATCCTTTTTCTTTTCTGGAAGATGTTGTTGAATCCTTCTCTGCTCGTGATCTTTAGTCTCCGATTGTCGAACCTGATGAAGCTCCTCTACGTATATGGTCGTAAACTAGCTAATAAAAAATTAAAATATAAATTTCCAAGATTCATCATTTCAAGAATATATATTTGGGACTGTGAAATGGTAATATTACTGTAACAGAAAGGAAAAAGGATTCTCCTGGTTTCTTCAAGTATTTTTTTTAAAAAAGAGAGACATCTGCAAGTTAGAAGTCATGTTAGATGTAGTGGAATTGTTATACAGATTAGATTTTATAGTGGTGGTCTATCAAAATTTCTTTTTTTTTTTGACGTTTTTGAGAACTCGAAGATACTTCATTTTCCATTCCTCTATTTTCTTCAATAGGTGTTGTATGACTGCTATATGTTGTGTTGCTATAATCAGAGGGAGGAGGAGAAATGGTAGTGGAATTTAATTGTGGTCAAATAGAAAAGAAATAATATATGATGGTGGTGAAATAAAGAAGACACAGGGAAAGGGAGTACAAAATGGAATACGAAAGAGATGGTGGAAAGAGTTTGAAGACATATATGGATGAGCCACGGTGGTGTAAAATTATTTCAAAGACTATTTCTTCTGTGTTCTTTTTCTTTTAGTTCTAGATTTTTCTATGCTAACATGTATATTTACTATTGGCTTTATTTTTTACCTCGTAGCAAGTGGCATTCACTTGCTGAACTTAGTCTAGCATCGTGAAATATATATTTAACTGACACACATTGATTGAAATTGAAGTGTCTAATAGGAAAAGGTCTTAGTTAAAGTATCTAACTGAAATTTGGTGACAAGCTTAAGGGCTTGTTTATGTATTTAGCCTGCATACATACATACATACATACATACATACATACATACATACATACATACATACATACATACATACATACATACCTACATACATACATACGTATATACATATATATATACATGCATGCATGGATACATAAATACATATGCACATACACATATACATACATACATACACATACACATATCCAGGAAAACGTTTCAATTTATCAAAAAGAGATGATACACAAAAATTTCCAGAATTAAAAGTATAATCAACAACAAAAATAAAATGTAGCAGCAAAAAATAAGTAGCGGAATGTAGGCAGTCATCAATGCAACTTTAGAAACCTTAAAGTCAAAACAAACTCTAAATACGACATTGAATAGATTTGAATGTTTCATTTATGTATATCAATGAAATTTAGATGAGTTTCAGCAAAATAAAATATTAAAGACAAAGATAAAAAAATTGCTTATTGTATTCATTGAATAATGTATTGTGCAACCTAATGTATTTATACAGAGGAATGGAATATTTGGAACATTTTAATGCCTCTACATGTGTCTATTTTTAATTCTCTCGTACTATATACACTTTTGTCATATTCACATTTCCATATAAATCTACCACATATACATAATTATGTACACATTCCTTCTATTCGTTAGAGTCCAGCTATGGAGTATGTGTGAAGAATGTGAGAAATCTATGGTTAGGATGAGAAGATATTGATGGTCCAGATTGCATTTCAAAGAGATTAAAACCATTCTTTGATGTTGACAATTTTGACGGAAACTTCAACGCATCATCCAACTATTTTTATTTAGACAACAATATCTATTTCTTTTACCTTTTTGTATCCACAACTGCGATCGACAAGTTCGACATCCCAATATTCCCTCTCAAGTTGGAGGGGGTAGAAGACCCTAACTTTCTGATTATCGAGTGATGAACTGGACCGTTGAGGGGTTTAGTAAATATCCGCAAGTTGAGGCAAGGATGAGACAAACGAGAGAGAGATAAGTCGGGGATTTCCTAGAAGGTATTTTTTTTGGGGTAATTAATTTTCTTTTGTATTAATCACCAAAGATAAATCTTTACAATTCCATAGTCGAGAAAAACTCAGCTGACTATCTCAAAAAGAAGTAGACATTAATGCTAACCTAAGTACATATTAACTAATCTACTCCTCTAGAAGAAGCCATTGTATAAGGTTCTTAGCTCGTGCCATTACTCTAATATTATAAATATAAGCTATTTCTCTTGCCAACACAACACCGTTACGATATCTTTGCTCAAATATACATGTGTTCCTTTCGATCCATAGTGCATATGAGATTTCAACATAGATCATCCTGAAAATGCTAACCTTGTTTGACTTCCCTTTACCTTTCTTGATGATCCACTGAAGGTGTTGATCCCAACAGGATGTTATCATTTGGTCTTCTTGAATCCATCTCATAATTTTCCTCCATAGCTCGATTGCATATGAACACTTTCTAGAAGGTATTTTAGGCATCTGATTGCAGCATCAAAGTGACGTCTTTGGGGGTCTTACATGAATTGACATAGATGTTGCACTGTGAATAATAAATCTGGTCGCATATGGATTAAAAATTTTAACTTTCCCAAAATTCTCCAATATTTAGTTGGATCAGATAGAGCCCCCCTGGAATTGGCATGGATTTTGCAGTTTGAGTCGAGCGGAGAAGATACTGCTTTGAATCAATGCAATCAAATTCTTGTAGGAAATCCAAGGGAAATTTTCTCTGGCTAAGTATGAGTCCATTTGGTTCTCTTATTATCTCTATATCGAGAAAATAATGTGCATGACCTAGATCCTTAATTCTAAATCATGATTAAAAAAACTCTGTTATTCGACTAAACTCATCAATATCTTTCCCAATAAGGAGTATATCGTCAATGTATACAACTACAATTGACACATTGATACCTTAGTTCCAGAATTCTTATAAAATAAAGAGTAATCATTTAGTGAATGAGAGTACCCTTTGAAATTCAAGGCTGTTGTGAGTCGAGCATACCATTGTCGTGAAGCTTGACATAGCCTATAAAGAGATTTTTTCAAAAGACATACATGATTTGGTGAAGGTGGTTGCATGCCATCTAGAAACCTTTTGTAAACTTCTTTCTGTAAATCTCCACGTAAGAAAGTGTTGTTGACATCTAACTGGAAAAGCTCCCAGTTTTTCTTAACTGTAATTGCCAATAAACATCATATGGTTGTCATTTTCACCACTGGTAAAAATATTTTATTGAAATCAATTCTTTCACGTTGAATGTCTCCCCCGATTACTAGTCATGACTTTAGCCTTTCTACACTTCCATTTGAATTATATTTTACCTTGTAAACCGCATACAAGGGAAAGCTTTCTTCTCTTTGGGAAATTCCACTACTTCCCAAGTCTTATTTTGTTCTAAAGCTGCAAATTTTGTATCCATAGCTTCTAGCCATCCTGGGTGTAAAGCAGCCTGAGAATATGAAGTTGGCTATGAAATATGTGTTATAGAAGTGAGTATATTCTGATTGATGAGAGTTAAGGCTGCAAAAGGTAGAACAATATGAGACGGAGGTCAAAAAAATAAGAATCTGTGAGATCAAATAAAATCACAGTGTTGCATACATAATCACTTAGATAAGATGGAGTTTGATGGGGCATGTAGATCTCCTAAGTATAGTATCCAACATTGATGAAGGTGAAGGGGTATTAGGCAAATGTTGGATATGAGTAGGATGAAAAGAGTCGGGGAATTTGTGATTCAGTCTCTGGAAGTTCAGAATAATCTGGATGTTTAGGAGTTGTAGGATCTGGAGTAGACTGATCAGGTATACTAATGCAGGGAGGTGTAATGTATGTGTTATTGACTGAAAACATGGGAGGATTAATCTGAGATAAAAAGGGGAAAGATTTTTTCATAAGAAATCACATTTCTAGACACAAAACACTATTTAGATTGAAAGTCCAGCAATTTGTAACCCTTATTTCTAAAAAAGTAACCCAAGAATACACAAGGCACAGATCTAGGATCTAGTTTAGACCTATGTTGTGATAGCATGGAAGCGTAACATATAGAATTAAAGATTCTTAAAAAAGAATAATTAGGAAAATTTTTAAACAACTTCTCATAAGGTGTTTTTGAATGTAGAACCTTGGAGGGAAACCTATTTATAAATAAAAGTGGTTGTAAGAAGGCAATCTTCCCAATAAGAAACTAGTAAATGTAATTGAAAAAAAAAACTCTACATGTTTTAAGTAAGTGTCTATGCTTTTTCTCTACAGCCCCATTTTACTGAAGGGTAGCCACACAAGTTGTTTGGTGGATAATCCACTGTGAATAGAAAAATGTGAGGTTGAGCTGCTAGAACCTAGCTCAAAATCATTGTATGACCTTATTATTTTACCTTTTGTGTTGAATTATCTTTCAACCATTACCAAAAAAAAAATGAGAAGAGTAAATGCATTGCTTTTGGTACTAAGAAGGTATGTCCAAGTTCCTTTATTGTAGTTGTCAACTATAGTTAAAAATACTTATACCCATTATGTGTGTTTTGTTTATAGGGTCTCCAAGTATCTACATGTATAAGCTCAAAAATAGAATTAGAGGAGATAACACTGGATTGAAAAGGTGTTTCGTTTGCCTTGATAGCCTACATACTTGACAGGGATCATGTATTTGAGACAAAGAAACATTTGGAATGACTAAGATTTTATTCAAGTTTGAAAAAGGCATATTCCCCAAACACTTGTGCCAAAGGCTTACATCAGTAAACCCTCTAAGAAGACTAGAAACTGAATTGGAAATTACAACGTTTACTGGCTGCTTAGAACTGAAAACAAAATTAAAAATTGTAGAATTACTAGGTTGCTTACAATTGACCTTAAACTAAGAAACACCTTAATTTTTATTCTTAGAACTAGAATGACTAGGCTGCAAGATATATGGACCTCTCTTGACTTCACCAAGAACCAGAAGCCTCTTCATTGAAGGGCCCTGCATCATAACACCATGGGAAGTGAAAATTAGCAAACAATTAAATTATTTACATAACTTTTGAATAGAGAGTAAGTTGTATCTGAAACTTGGAACATATAAGACATTTGAAAGAATGTGATTTGGAAAGACTCTGACATTTCCCCAATGAGTAACTTTTATCTTGTGTGAGTTAGGTAAACTAATGTGTAAAGGTCTATTTTTTGGCTTTATATTAAACATGATTGATGCATTATAAGTCATGTATTCTGATACGCTTCGATCTAAAATCTAGGTGAGAAAATTGATTGAAGAAGAATAAGGAAAAGATTTGGAGTTAGGCAATGCTTTACCAGCACAGTTGGCAGACATTACGGCTTCAGAGTTTGCTCGTTCTGACCAACTTTGACCTGTTGAAGTAAGTTGAAAAGTTGATTAAACTGCTCCTGAGTTATAGACTTGTTACCAGATGCTCCTTCATAGATATATTGACTGATTGTGATGGAATTTCTCCATTGCTGTGTGCAGTTCCTTGATATTTCTTAGACTTGGTAAACTTAAAATCTACAGAAAATCTCATAATCCATAGCATTTTTCTGCCGCATGCCCAAGTTTCTTACAAAAGCTACATATCAGGTTGTTTCTCTTTCCCTCATAGCTTCCCTTTTGCTTACTTTCAAAATTCCCTTGCTTCTGGTTTCCTAACTTGTTTGCGGTAAAAAAAACCAACTCTCCTAGGTATTGTGTGACATGAATCTCCCTTTGTGTTTCATCTTGAATGAGAAGTGAGTATGCTTGACTCACAATTGGAAGAGAAGACATCATTAAGATGTTATTTTTAACACTTGAATCGGTTTCATTTAGTTCCATGAGGAATTGAATGAGCCTTCCATCTTGGTGAGATTTTAGGGACTTTGATTTGCCACCACAGGAGCATGCACAGCTGCAATGAACAAAAGTGTTCAGGGTATCTAGTTCATCCCAAATTCTTTTTACTTCTGTGTACTACCTTGCTACATCTGATGAACCTTGATCTAAATCACTCAACTCATTTCGTAGTTGATATAGCTGATCTCCATTACACTAGACAAATCTGTCCTCCAACTATCCAAATATCCTTAGCAGTCTTTGAATAAATGACATTCTTTGCCATCTCCTTGGAGAGTGAGTTGAGAAGCCAAGAAATCACCATGTCATTGTAGCGATTCCAGGCTTGTGAAAGAGTTGAAGTGCATGTTGATTCAACAAAGCTTCCATCAATGAAGCTATTTTGGTTTTGGCAAACAAAGAAATGAGAACTCGTCTTCTCCAACCAACATGTCCTTTTCCATCAAATATAGAATTTACCAGGAGAATCTCTGGAGAGTCTGAAGAGTGGAGATTGTAAGCATGAGTGGAGTCAATACAATAATCCTCCCAAAATCAAGGGTATAAGTATCCACCGTGGTAGATCCTATGATGAAGAGAGCAATAAAGAAGATTGATAATGAAGAAAAAGTTTTGATGAAACCTAAAGGATCAGCACCGCTCTTGATACCATATTAAAAACACAAATGAGAAAATTGCTGATTGTATTTCATTGAATAATATGTTGTACATCCTAGTGTATTTATACAGTTGAATGGAATATTTGAAACATTCTAATGCCTATACATGTATCTATTTTTAATTGTCTAGTACTGCATACACTTTATAATATTCAAATTTTCATATAAATCTGAAACATATACATAATTATGTACAAATTCCTTCTATCCGTTGGAGTCCAGATGTGGAGCATGTGTGAAGCACATGAGCAATCTATGGTTAGGATGAGAACATATTGATGGTTAGGAGTGACAAGCGGGTGGGTCGGGTCGGATATGGTTCGGGTCGAAAACAGGTAATGAAAAAATGGATTAATTATCCGACCCGACTCATATTTAATACGGATAAAAAACGGATTAATCGGCGGATAATATGGGTTACCCATATTATCCATGACTTCTTGTATATGATCTTTTTTGGGAGAATTTTTAGTCTCCCTAATTTGAGGAACCCCCAATTTGAGGCTTTACAAATATAAAAGTTAGACCCATTGGTTACTCATGGGTTATCCATTTTCTAAATGGATAATATGGTTCTTATCCATATTTGATACGTTTTGAAAAAGTTCAATATCCAACCCATTTTTAGTGAAAAATATGGGTGGTTAAATATTTTTTTTGAACCATTTTGTCACCCCTATTGATGGTCCATATTGCATTTAACAAGGATTAAAATCATTCTTTGATGTTGACGATTTTGACTGAAACTTCAACGCATCATCCAACTTCTTTTCTTTAGACAACAATATCTGCTTCTTTTCCCTTTCTTTATCCACAACTGCATTCGACAAGTTCGACATCCCAATATAAAACCATAACTTACTTGAAGAAGTTGATAATTGAGGCGAGTACTTTTTATCAATACTATTCCGGTGATAAGCTCTTGAGCGAATCTGAGTGTTAATTATATTTGATAACTGTGATGACCCAAAGGGTCATCATCTATTTTCTCTTGGCTTCAAAATCTCATTTTTACTTGCCTCGATTTGCGTGCGTAATTCGAGCGCATAGCCGAAAAGCTTATATATGAGTTATGTGTGAAAAATGGTAAATTTTGATATTCATACGCATAATATTGACTTCGGTCAATATTTTGGGTAAACGGAACTGGACCCATGATTTGACGGTTCCGGAGGGTCCGTAGAAAAATATAGGACTTGGGCGTGTGCCCGTAATCGAATTCCGAGGTCCCAAGCCCGAGAAATGAATTTTTTTGTAAAATTGTTTTCTGAAATTAATTAAGGAAATTGGAAACAAAAATTGATTAAAAGACTATGGTATCGGGCTCGTATTTTAGTTTCGATGCCCGGTACAAGTCTTATATATGATTTAAGCACTATCTGTAAAGTTTGGTTGAAAACGGACGTCGTTTGACGTGTTTCGGACTATAAATTCCAATTTTGAAAGTTTATGAAGCTTGGAAGAAAATCATGCGTTTTGAGGCTTGATTCTATCTATATGATGTTATTTTGGCGATTTGATCTCACAAGTAAGTCCGTAGGATATTTTTGAGGTTGTGTGTATGTTTTGGTTGGAGCCCCGAGGGCTCGGGTGCAATTTGGATAGGTGTCGAGTTGCATTTTGAACCTTTGAAAAATCTGGTATCCTTCAGTTCTGCAGGCTTCGCAATTGCGAAGCCAGCATTCACAAAAGCGAACTCGCAATTGCGAGCTTCCCATCGCAAATGCGATCCTTCACCTGGGCAGCAATCTTCGCAAATGCGAAGTAATTCATTGCAAATGCGATGCCTGCCCATGAGCCCAGCCTTCACAAATGCGAAGAGTTCAATCGCAAATGCGATGCCCGCCTATAGCCTCCTCTGTTTTTTCTCGCAAATGCTAACCTTCCACTTTTCTTCAGAATTATCAAATGCGAACTAGTCCTCGCATTTCCCAGATTTTGCAAGGTTCGCAATTGCGAACCCAAGTTCGCAATTCCCACATCTGAACCTGCATTTTCATACGTAGACGATTTTTAGCCTCATTTCTTCATTCTTTCAACTCAAACACTCCATAGGCGATTTTCCAAGAAACTTATCTTCTCCAAATCATTTGTAAGTTAATTTTTACTCAACTTCTTTAATCCTTATCATCATTAAACATGTTCTCATCATAAAATCATAGATTTCCATGGGTGAAAATGGGGATTTTGGGTAGAACCTAGGTTTTCTTAAAATTGGGAATTTGGACCTCAATTTGAGGTCCGATTTCAA
>MU765181.1:3634-59958 GCA_026770625.1 Nicotiana glauca
AAATATACTCATAACCATCCACGTAGGAGGTTTATCAACCAATTTCTAGCCAATGACACAGTATGAACATCACTCGGACGGACTAAGCCATAGTCCCCAATCACAAACGACCCCGCACTCACCGTAGAGTACGTGTCTCGCCTCAATATAGCGTCACAGTGTGATATACCGGGGTGTCAAACCCTCAAGTCATCATATACATCTATTACTCACCTCAAACCAGCTACAAGACTAGTCCGCTAAGCCTTTTCCTCTCGAATCAACCTCCTCGAGCATTGAATTTAATCAAAACCACAAGGAATATGTTATAATAAGCTAATGGAACATAACCCAATTGAAAGAACTTGAAAAACACCCAAAAACACGAAGTTGGCAAAACCCGAGACCCGGGCGCACTTCTCAAAAAATTACGAAATTTACATCACCAAATTCCTCGTCTCGCCACGAGTCCGTACATATAAAATTCATCAAAATAGGATTCCAAATGCTCCCTCAAATCCCAATTTCTCATTTAAAAACACAAGCCCTAGTTCTTCAAATTTTCACCCAATTTTCCAAGAATAAAAGGTAGATTCTTCAATAAAATAGCGTTACTAGGTCACGAGACTTACCTCCAATCGATTCTCGTCAAAACTCTCTTCAATTTCTACCCAAAAGCTCTTGAGGTGGTTCAAAAATGTAGGAAATAACAAATGGGTCGCGGATGAAATATCCTTAATAAACCCTTCTGTGATGCCCAGTTCCTTCTATGCGAACGCGAGGGTCCTCCCGCGTTCGCGATGAACAAAAATTCCATAGACCAATTTTACTCTACGTGAACGCGTAGCTCCAGACGCGAACACGATGCACTCCTAGATCCCCTTACGTGAACGCGACCTCACCATCGCGAATGCGATGAATAAACCAAGCTGGGGCCCCTGGCCCTCTTACACGAACGTGTGGCCTCTATCGCGAACGCGATGGCCCAGAACCACAACTCTTTGCGAACATGATGACCAGTTTTGGTCTGCAACTGCTGCTGAAAATATGCAACACTCCAAGTCCAAAATTCTTCCGTTTGATCACCCGGAATCACCCCGAGGCCCCCGAGACCTCAACCTAAAACACCAACATACCCCAAAACATAATACAAACTTGTTGCAATCATCAAAACACTTCAAACAACACAAAAATCATCAATTCACCATGGATTCAAGCCTAAGAATTCCTCAAACTTCCGAAACTCACATTCGATCGAAAACCCGACCAAACGACGTCCGAATGACCTAAAATTTTGTACACATATCCAAAATCACCTAACAAAGCTACAGAAACTCTCGGAATTCCATTCCGACCCTTGGATCAAAATCTCACCCATCAACCGAAATTCGCCAAAATTCAAACTTCGCCAATTCAAGCCAAATTCTACACCGGACCTCCAAATTCAATTCTGATCGCATTCCTAAGTCACAAATCATCCCCCGAAGCTAATCGAATCACTAGAATTCACATCCGAGCCCTCTAACTATATAGTCAACTTCCGATTGACTTTTCCAAAATAAGTTTCCTTCTAAGAGGCTAAGTGCCTCATTTCCAACTAAAACCAATCCAATTCTACCCGATCAACTCAAATACTGATATTGAAACATAGAGCAACATAATATGGGGAAAATGGGGCGTTAACTCACGTGACGACGGGCCGGGTCGTCACATCCTCCCCAACTAAAACAAACGCTCGTCCTCAAGCGGGTCAAGAAACATACCTGAAGTCTCAAACAAGTGAGGATATCTGCTCCGCATCTCCCGCTCGGTCTCCCAAGTAGCCTCCTCCATGGGCCGACCTCTCCACTGCACCTTTACCGAAGCTATATCCTTTGACCTCAATCTCCGAACCTAATGACCCAAAATAGCCACTGGCTCCACATCATAGGTCAAAATCATCATCCAAATGTACTGTACTGAAGTCCAACACATGACATGGGTCCCCAACATACTTCCGGAGCATAGATACATGAAATACCGGATGAACTCTCGACAGGCTGGGTGGCAAAGCAAGCATATAGGCCACCTCCCCAATCCTCCTAATATCTCAAAAGGGATAATGAACCTCGGACTCAGCTTCCCTTTCTTCCCAAACTGAATGACGCCCTTCATAGGCGAAACCTTCAACAAGACCTTCTCGCCCACCAAGTAAGATGCATCTCGAAACTTCCGGTCCGCATAACTCTTCTGACGCGACTGAGCTGTACGAAGTCTCTCCTAGATCACTTTCACCTTATCTAAGGCATCCTGGACCAACTCTGTCCCTAACAACCTAGCCTCGCCGGGCTCAAACCAACCAACCGAAGATCCACACCGTCTCCCATATAAGGCCTCATACGGCGCCATTTGAATGCTGGATTGATAGTTGTTGTTGTAAGCAAACTCTGCAAGAGGAAAAAAGTCAGCCCAAGAACCTCCAAAGTCAATAACACAGGCACGCAACATGTCCTCAAATATCTGAATGGTACGCTCGGACTGCCCGTCCGTCTGAGGATGAAATGTTGTGCTCAACTCTACCTGTGTACCCAACTCTCGCTGAAAAGTCCTCCAGAACTGAGAAGTAAATTGAGTACCCCCATCTGATATAATGGAAACTGGGACCCCATGCAACCGTACAACATCCCGGATGAAAATCTCTGCTAACCGCTCCGAAGAATAGGTGGTACACACCAGAATGAAGTGCGTGGACTTGGTCAGCCGATCCACAATCACCCAAATCGAATCAAACTTCCTCACTGTCTGAGGGAGACCACTCACAAAGTCCATAGTAATCCTCTCCCACTTCCACTCGGGAATATCCATGCGCTGAAGTACACCACCGGGCCTCTGATGCTCATACTTGACTTGGTGACAGTTGAGGCACCGAGCTACATAACTCACAATATCCTTCTTCATTCTCCTCCACCAGTAATGCTGTCTCAAATCCTGATACATCTTCACGGCACCTGGATGAATAGAATACCGAGAGTTGTGGGCCTCCTCCAATATCAACTCCCGAAGCCCATCTACATTGGGCACGCAAATCTGGCCCTGCATTCTCAACACACCATCACTATCAATGGTCACATCCCTAGCACCATCATGCTGAACTCTATCCTTAAGGACAAGCAAATGTGGATCATCATACTGGCGCTCTCTAATGCGATCATACAAGGAAGACCGAGATACCACACAAGACAACACCCGACTAGGCTCCGAAATATCTAGCCTCACCATCCTATTGGCCAAAGCCTGGACATCAACTGCAAAGGGCCTCTCCCCAACTGGAATGTACGCCAAGCTACCCAAACTCACCGCCTTCTGGCTCAAAGCATCGGCCACTACATTGGCCTTCCCTGGATGATACAAAATGGTAATGTCATAATCCTTGTGCAACTCAAGCCACCTCCGCTACCTCAAATTAAGATCCTTCTGTTTGAATAAATGCTGAAGACTGCGATGATCGGTATATACCTCATAGGATACGCCATATAAGTAGTGCATCCAAATCTTCAAAGCATGAACTATGGCAGCCAACTCCAAATCATGAACGGGGTAGTTCTTCTCATGAGGCTTCAACTGACGAGAAGCATATGAAATAACCCTACCCTCCTGCATCAACATACATCCGATCCCAACTCTCAAAGCATCACAATACACGGTGTAAGAACCAGAAGCTGATGATCGAACTAACACTGGAGCTGTGGTCAAAGCTGTCTTGATCTTTTGAAAGCTCTCCTCGCACTCGTCCGACCGTACAAATGGTGCACCCTTTTGCGTCAACTTGGTCAAGGACGAAGCAATAGATGAAAAACCCTGGACAAACCGGCGATAGTACCCTGCCAAACCGAGGAAACTCTGAATCTCCGTGGCTGAGGATGGTCTAGGACAACTCTGCACCGCCTCTATCTTCTTTGGGTCAACCTGAATACCATCACTAGACACCACGTGTCCCAAAAAAGCCACAGACCCAAGCTAGAACTCACACTTGGAGAACTTTGCATAAATCTTCTCCTCCCTGAATCTCTGTAATACTACTCTCAAATGCTGAGCATGCTCCTCCTGGCTATGCGAGTACACCAAGATGTCATCAATAAAAACAATCACAAATGAATCCAGATATGATCGGAACTCGCTGTTCATCGAATGCATGAACGTGGTTGGGGTATTAGTCAGCCCAAAAGACATAACTAGAAACTCATAATACCCATATCTCATCCTAAAAGCTATCTTCATAATATCAGAATCCCTAATCTTCAGCTGGTGATAGCCTGAACGGAGATCAATCTTCGAGAATACCCTTACTCCCTGGAGCTGATCAAACAAATCATCAATGCGCGATAGTGGATACTTGTTCTTCACTGTCACCTTGTTCAACTGCCTGTAGTCAATGCACATCTTCATTGTGCCTTCTTTCTTCTTCATAAATAAAACCGGTGCACCCCACGATGACACACTCGGATGAATGAACCCCTTATCTAGGAGTTCCTGAAACTGCTCCTTCAATTCTTTTAACTCAGTTGGTGCCATACGATAGGGAGGAATAGAGATGGGCAGAATGCCCGGCACTAGATCAATACCAAAATCAATGTCCCTGTCCGGCGGCATGCCCGGCACGTCTACTGGAAACACATATGGGAAGTCCCTCACAACGGGCACAAAATCAAGACTAGGAGTCTCAGCTCCAACATCTCTCACAAAAGCCAAGTACGATAAACAACCTTTCCCAACCATCCGCTGGGCCTTTAGGAAGGAGATCACCCTGCTGGGAACATAATCGGTCAAACCTCGCCACTCAATCCTCGAAACACCCGAAATAGCCAACGTAACTGTCTTGGCATGACAGTCCAAAATAGCATGGTACGGAGATAACCAATCCATACCCAGAATCACATCAAAATCTGCCATGCCCAACAATAGCAAATCAACTCGGGTCTCCAGACTCCCAATAATCACCAGACAAGATCGATACACATGATCCACAATAATAGTATCACCCACAAGCATAGATACATGCACAGGTAAGGAAAGACAACCACGGGTCGTACCAAGATGGTGGGCAAAATATGAAGACACATAAGAGTATGTAGACCCGGGATCAAATAAAACAAAAGCATCCCTATAGCAGACTGAGATAATACCTCTGATAACCGCATCTGATGCAATGGCGTCCCTCCTATCTGGGATAGCATAGAACCGTGCCTGACCACCACTAGATCGGTCTCCACCCCTAGGGCGGCCCTTAGCTGACTGGCCTCCACCCCTACCTGACTGGGATGGTGCTGAAGTAGATGGAGTAGAAGAGGAGGGTTGATCCCTCTGCTGCGACTGACCACCACAAAGCCGAGGACACTGTCTCCTCATGTGGCCAAACTGACCGCACTCTTACCAACTACCCGGTGCTGGAGAAGGGGAATGAAGGGAACCCCTCGCTGCAGATGAACCCTGCGATGAAGAGGCAGGAGTAGAACTCTGAGCTGGAAGGGCACTAAGTGAAGACTGGCCCTGTTGAAACCCCTGACGACCACGGCCTGAAAAAGCCCCACTGTACTCTGGGCGACCTGACTGAGGAGGCTTGAAGGAATGACCTTCGCCACGCTGGAACTAGCCCCTAGATGGAGCACCACTGAAGCTACCTGAACCTCAAGCCCTCTCCTCACGCTCCCGACGGCGATCTGTCTCAATATGTCAAGCCATGCCAACTAACTCCTCAAACGAAGCGGCTATAACCCTCTCTCTAGTCATCAAAATGCGAATCAGATAGTTGAGGCCATCCACGAACCTCCTAATCCTCTCCCGATCTATTGGGATTATCCAAGTAGCATGCCGAGCTAGCTGTATAAACTTCAACTTATACTGGGTCACAGTCATGTCCCCCTGAATCAACCACTCAAACGGACGACGCAGCTCCTCCCTGCGAGACTGCGGCACATACTTCTCCAAAAAGAGAGTGGAGAACTGCTGCCAAGTAAGGGGCGCTGCTCCAACAGGCCTACGCCTCTCAAACTCCTCCCACCATGCAAATGCAGGCCTTGAGAACTGGAAGGTAATAAAAGCCTCTCCGCTCGACTCCAAAATCCCTACAGTGCAAAGCATACGCTGACACTTGTCTAGAAATCCCTGGGCATCCTCGCCCTCAATACTACTGAACGTCGGAGGTTGGAGTCTACCAACCCTCTCTAGTTGATGCTGCTCGTCGTCTGGCATCACTGAAACCACATAATCTGGAGCTGGTGTGATTGGCACCACTGGAGCAACCGGTGCAACTGGCTGAGCTGGGGCTGCTCCTAGTGTCTGTAATCCCTGAATAACCTGCTCGGGTGTGCGAGCTGCGGGGGTCTAATGACCACCCCCGATCTGAGAAGTAGCTGCGGCACTAGTGGCTGAGACCGCCTGAGCCAGACCAATGCAGACGGATAAGATCTGATTTAAAGCCTCCTGAAGACCAGGAATCACGATAGGCACTACCGGTGCCTGAACAAGTGCTGCTGGAGCATCTACCACTGGAGGCTGGTCCTGAATGGGGGCAACTGGTTGGTCAACAAGTGCTTCCCCTGCTGCTCTGCCTCGACCACGTCCACGGCCTCTAGTGGCTGGCAATGGTGTTCGTCTGCCACGTCCGGTAGCATGTGTTATCGCTATCTGCAAGAGAATAGAATATAGAGGTTTAGTTCTCAGAACAACAAAGCTGCACGACAAGAGTTCAAGAATATGAAGTGTTTCCTAAAGGTTCTACAGCCTCTCGAGGATAAATACAGACGTCTCTGTACCGATCCGCGAGACTCTTCTAACCGGCAAATGACTCATGAGGCCTAGTAACCTAGGCTCTGATACCAACTTGTCACGACCCAAATCCCGGTCGTGATGGCACCCAATTGCTAGGCAAGCCAGACCAATTAACACTCTCAACCCAAGCATGAAGCTAAATACCAGTTAATTAAATATTTGTAGCAGATAACAAGGCTTAATGATTCAACTGATAGATAGAACAATACCGAAAATCATGATAACACCAATAAAAATCCCAAAAACTTGGGGTCATGAGTCTAGAGCCTCTAATAACATGGAGTAACAAATCCTCAATAATACAGATGTTCTAAAATGCGGAAATGATAAAAGGGATAGGGGAGGAGTCGGGTCCTGCGGACGTCAGGCAGCTACCTTGACAACTCCGAAGAAGCTCTAAAAGCAGCAAATAGATCGACTACGTTCCCGAGACACCTGAATCTGCACACATGGTGCAGGGAGTAAAGTGAGTACTTCCAACTCAGTGGTAATTGACATATATAATGGCTGACATTAAGAAATCCCGAAATATAACAATGCAAAGCTATAACCAATAATACTACACATTTAACGGTGGAACAACAACAAGTAATGACAGGTAAAGCAGATAGATATCGATGCATTAATGCAATGCAATGCACATGACCGCTGCGGCGCGCAGCCCGATCCATTTGGGTGGGGGTTCAGACTCCGGAGGGGCTCCTAAAATGCAAGATCAATATCATCGTAGCATTCGCTACGGCGTGCATCCCGATCCACAATCAGTCCAGTTATATGCATGCAAGCCACATGGGCACAGTCAAATTTATCATTTTCAGTTCCAATTATCAGGAATTATAGATTAAGTGTTTAAAACCTTAGAAACTTACTAATCATTTCAAGACAGTGTTTAACTCAGGACTGATATCATGAAAACATGCTAAACATCATGGAAACAGTGATAATAATCCCTAAGGGATCCAAATAATACGCATACAGCCCAAATATACTCATAACCATCCAAGTAGGAGGTTTACCAACCAATTTCTAGCTAATGACACAGTATGAACATCACTTGGACGGACTAAGCCATAGTCCCCAACTACAAACGACCCCGCACTCACCGTAGAGTATGTGTCTCGCCTCAATATAGCGTCACAGTGTGATATACCGGGGTGTCAAACCCTCAGGCCATCATCTACATCTATTACTCACCTCAAACCGGCCACAAGACTAGTCTGCTAAGCCTTTTCCTCTCGAATCAACCTCCGCGCACGCCGAATCATATCAAAACCACAAGGAATACGTTATAATAAGCTAATGGAACATAACCCAATTGAAATAACTCGAAAAACATCCAAAAATACAAAGTTGGCAAAACCCGAGCCCTGGGCCCACTTCTCGAAAAATTACGAAATTTACATCACCGGATTCCTCGTCTTGCCACGAGTCCGTACATGTAAAATTTATCAAAATCGGAGTCCAAATGCTCCCTCAAATCCTAATTTCTCATTTAAAAACCCAAGCCCTAGTTCTTTAATTTTTCACCCAATTTTCCAAGAATTAAAGGTAGATTCTTCAATAAAATAGTGTTTCTAGGTCACGAGACTTACCTCCAATCGATTCCCGTCAAAACTCTCTTCAATTTCTACCCAAAAGCTCTTGAGGTGGTTCAAAAATGGAGGAAATAACAAATGGGTCGCGGATGAAATGTCCTTAATAAACCCTTCTGTGATGCCCAGTTCCTTCTATGCGAACGCGAGGGTCCTCCCGCGCTCGCGATGAACAAAAATTCCATAGACCAATTTTACTCTACGCGAACGCGTAGCTCCAAACGCGAACGCGACCTCACCATCGAGAACGCGATGAATAAACCAAGCTGGCCCCCCGGCCCTCTTACGCTAACACGTGGCCTCTATCGTGAACGCAATGACCCAGAACCACAACTCTTCGCGAACGCAAACGTACTGTTACGCTGCGCCTTCCTGAGATTCTTTGGAAGGGCGATGTAAGGCTAAGCAACTGATGTTGGTGCAGCTGTTGTCCGCCAACTGAGGTCCCCGCCATACGCTCGACTAGATCGTCAGTGTCGTATGGGAAAACCGATGTCAAAAGTAATTGAGAGAATAGAAATGAGAATTGAGATTTAAAGAAAGCTGGATTGCATTAATGAAAGCTATTACAGAAAAGCAACACGGTGTCGAGGGGGAGAGACACCAGTAAAGAGAATTGCTTGCTTGCTAGAAAGTTTTGATTGCTTGATCCCCCCTAATAATGCTTAAAAAAAATAAACCAAAGCTACACGACTAGACTAGAAAAAACTGGAGAATCATAATGTAAGTGCCTGAAATAAAACTACTCTATATTTACAATGGAAAGGACTTAGTTTTCTACAAAGCAGGAACAGGTCCTTTGTCAGCAGCAGCGTCTTTGGCATCAGGGTCTGCGCGTGCGGCTTTGTTGGAATCTGCCTGCGGCTGGGCGCTGGCGAGGGATATCGGTGGGGCGACAGATGCACCTGCGTGCTTGTCACTTGGAGCGGCCAAGACCACGGGGCCGTCTGTGGTGCTAGGCATTATGAGGCTTGCTAGGACACCACGGGACGCGCCCAAGGGGTCATGGGACGTGGCTGGAAAGCCGCCCATGACATTCTCCCCCACCTGAGTTGGCGATGTCCCCAGCGCCTTACTTGTAAAATAATCTTCAATGAGGCTCTTGTAGGCTTTGAGGTTTGTTCCCCTCTCCCAAGTATTCTCTTCTGCATCACAGCCTTGCCATTTTACCAAGAATTCTTGGTGATCTTTCCTTGAAGCATGAATCACTCTGTCATCAAGGATAGCTTCAACACACTTTTTTCCGATTGAATTGGGACCCCGAATACTGGGTATTGTAAGTTGTCTCCTTGAAGGATCCTCTGTGTCATCTCGAAAAGGTTTCAGGAGACTGACATGGAAGACAGGATGAATTTTCCACCAAGCTGGGGTATCCACCCGGTATGCAACTTTCCCAATGTGCCTCTCAATGGACAGGGTTCCAATATACTTTTGCAATAGGCGAGGGTCATGGACTCCCGAAAATAAGTACCGCTTTGGGATTTTGACCATCACTTTGTCTCCTACTTGATATTCAACAAAGCGACGATTCTGATCAGCATGCCTCTTCATCCGCTTTTGAGCTTTGACAAGATAGCTCCGCGCTATCTCCAGATTCCGCTTCCACTCTTTTGAGAAGCTAGTAGCTCGAGGAGACTTAGCCGTGTTTGGTGCATTCACTGTGTGTGGGAGTAGCAGTTGTTGTCCGGTAACAATTTCAAAAGCGCTTTTGTTTGTACTAGAGCTTTTTTGTGAATTGAAACACAGTTGAGCAGCATCCAGAAGCTTCACCCGATTCTTCTGCAATCCGTTTACAAAGTGGCGGAGATATTCCTCCAACATACCATTGAACCACTCCGTCTGGCCATCAGATTGCGGGTGAAAACTTGAGCTGTGACTCAATTTTGACCCAAGGCACTTAAAAAGTTGGGTCCAAAAGTAGTTGGTGAAGCATGAGTCGCGATCACTAACAATGTCTTTGGGCAGACCCCAATATTTGACGACATGAGAGAAGAAGAGTGGAGCTCTATCTTCTACTGAAATATTTTGTGGGGCTGCAATAAAGGTGGCATACTTAGAAAACTGGTCTACCACAACCAAGATAGTTGTGAGATCTCCGACCTTGGGCAATCCGGTGATGAAATCCAGAGAAACACTTTCCGAAGGTCTCTTTGGGACAGCTAGAGGTTCCAAGAGTCCTGTTTGTGTCAAGTGGTGTGACTTGTCCTTCTGGCATACTAGACAAGTCTTCACATACTGAGCGACATCATCGGCCATTTGAGGCCAATAGTAGGCACGACGAAGCAACGCCATGGTGTGTTCTTCACCGGGATGGCCAGCCCAGAGAGTATCATGACATACCGCAAGAAGAGTCCTCTGCAGATCTCCTCCTTTCGGAACATAAAGACGGTTCCCATTGACTTTCAAAAAACCATCTTCCACGAAGAACTGGCGAATCTTGCCCTATCCTACCAAATCAACCAAATACTGAGCAGCGGGATCCTTTGTGAGTAGATCCTGTATCTGGTCCTTGATGGAGGTGGCTACTTTGCTCCCCCTTAGGGTGGCGATTAGGCACACCGATGCTAAATCGGCTCTCTGACTGAGTGCATCAGAAACATGATTGGTCTTTCCACTGCGGTACTCCAGGTTGAAGTGGAATTCAGCTAGGAGTTCCTGCCACCTGGCCTGTCGACCATTTAGCTTTGGCTGGGTCATGAAATGGCTGACCGCTGTGTTGTCTGTCTTGACCAGGAACGGGGTTCCCAGCAGATAGTGCCTCCAAAGGCGCAAGCAATAGACGACAGCCAATAATTCTTTCTCATGGGTGGCATAGCGCCGCTCTGCATCCTTCAGCTTCCGACTCTCGTACGCTACGGGGTGCCCTTCTTGCATCAAGACCCCACCAAGAGCGTAGTCAGATGCATCCTTTTGTACCTCGAACGGCTTGGTCAAATCAGGGAGAGCCAAGATGGGTCTACTAGACATAGCCGCCTTTAATGCGTTGAAGGCCTCCGCTCTCCTTGGTCCCCAATCCCAAGGTGTGACCTTCTTGATGAGTTCTATCAATGGCACAACAATAAGGGAGTAGTTCTTCACAAACCGCCGGTAGAAGTTGCATAGGCCAAGGAACGCCCTCAAGGCGTGGACATCTTTTGGCGGCGGCTAGTCTATAATGGCCTGAATCTTCTGTTGGTCCATCTTGATACGTCCTTCCTCAATGACATGTCCGAGGAAGTCAATTTGCTTCTGAGAAAAGGAGCATTTGGAAAGCTTGGCATATAGCTCATGCTCCTACAAACGAGCTAGGACCTTCCGCAAATGCACTAGGTGTTCTTCCAATGTTTGTCTATACACCACAATGTCATCCAAGTAGACCACCATAAGTTCGTCAATGTACTCCCGGAAGACTTAGTTCATCAGAGTGCAAAATGTATCTGGAGCATTAGTCAAGCCGAACGGCATGACCAGGAAGTCGTACGACCCATAACTTGTTACGTAGGTAGTCTTGTGCTCATCACCCTCTGCGATCCAAACTTTCCAATAACATGTCTTGAGATCTATCTTGGTGAACACCGTCGTACCACCCAGTCTATAGAACAAATCTGCCATCAAAGGAATAGGGTACTTGTTCTTCACTGTGATTTTGTTTAGAGCTCGATAATCCACACAGAGTCGCAGGCTGCCATCATGTTTCTTTTATAATAGAACATGGGACCCATATGGGGACTTTGAGGGTACAATGATCCTTGTATCTAGCATTTCCATCAATTGTCTCCGGAGCTCGGTGAGTTGGGGTTGTGAAATTATGTAGGGCGCCCGGGCAGGTGGCTTCGCGCCCAGCACCAACTCAATTTCATGGTCCACATTGCGCCTAGGCGGGAGCCGCTTTGGCGTGTCTTGTGGCATAACATCTTCAAACTCCAGTAGTAACTCCTTCACGGATTCAGGAATGGGACCCGAGGAGCATTTTATATCTTCAATGCAGAGGGTTTCTAGGAACGTAGGCTCATTCCTTTTGACCCCCTTCTTCAGCTGCAAGGCCGAGATATTCTCAACGGCCATCTTCATGGGAAGGCACGGGATAATGCAAGGCTTGGCCCCGTTGGTTCCCATCATCAGTAGCATGTCTGCAAATGGTACAGGCATGGTATTGGTTTGCCTTAGGAATTCCAGTCCAACAATCAGCTCAAAGTCATCTATGATCACCACTCGCAGGTTGAATTTTCCTTCGTAGGGGCCAAGCTTCACCGGTACTCCTTTGGCTATTCCACCCACTGGTTGGGGAGGTGTGTTGATAGCCTTGACACTTCCTTTGCCTTTCCCTACAACTAGTCCAAGGCGCTCCTCCTGAGTCGAGGCTAAGTAGTTGTGGGTAGCACCCGTGTCTATCATAGCCCAAATAGGCTTGCCATTCATCTTCATCTCAACGAACATCAAGGTCCTCTCTTGTTTAGGAGGAGTCTCTTCATTCGCCTTCTTTTTCCCTTTCTTCGTGACTGGACGCGGGTACTTCTTCTTACGGATACCAGCACTGGTCTCCGCTAATACCTCAGAAATGGAACCAATAATTGCATTAAAAGCACCTACTGGTACAGTCTGGTCCTCATCGTCTGAATCGTCCTCCGTCTCATCATCAATATCCTGATGGGCATTCATCTGTGCATGTGGGCATTCATTGTTCCAATGTGGTCCGCCGCAATGACGGCATCCTGAAGGAGGCTTTCTCCCCCGGTCATTGTTGTTTGAAGCGGCACTGTTGCTGCTGGAGGAAGGAGCTCTAGATTTGTTTGAGTTCTGATCTCCCCCACTTTTGCTAGGACCACCATTGCTAGGCTGGCCCCCTTTGAAACCTGCTCGGGCAGGCGGCTGAGGCCTGTCCTTTCGAGCTTCCATTTGATAGTCCCCAAGGCATTCAGCTGCTTGGATTGCCTTGGGAATGGTATCTACCCTTTGTCTCTGTAGCTCCACGCGGGCATAAGGTTTCAACCCTTCCATGAAGGTGAAGAGTTTGTCCTTGTCCCCCATGTCGCGTATGCTTAGCATGAGTGCGGAGAATTCTCGCACGTAGTCCCGTACTGATTTTGTCTGGCGGAGCTCCCGTAGTTTTCTCCTGGCATTGTATTCAACATTCTCGGGGAAGAACTGGAGGCGTATGGCTGCCTTCAGTTCTGCCCATGTCTCCAGAGCATCTTCACCGACCTTGATGGCTTCATACTTCATCCGCCACCAGAGTTTAGCATCACCCTGAAGATATATGGCAGCAGTTGCCACCTTCTTAGCTTCCTCCAGATCCCCAACAGCATCAAAATACTTTTCGACATCAAAGATGAAGTTTTCCACTTCCTTGGCATTCCTAGCTCCACTGTATTGCTTTGGCTCAGGAATTTTCAGTTTCTTTGTCGCGGAAGCGGAGTTCACAACACCTCCAATTTGGTTACCACCTCCTCGGAGTAGGCCCTGTAAAGCAGCGTTGACAACATTGAGCTGGTCTGTCAATTTGTCAATAGTTTGTTGCATGGCAGTCACCTTTTCTGCCTCTTGTGCCCTGTGGGCTAAATCCTCGGTGCGCTCCTGTTGGAGCCCCTCGAATTTGTCAAAAATTTTGGCTTCCTCTGTGGCTGTCGTCTGCCGGTTTCCCTCGGAGTCGCGACTGATGTTTTCAACGTCAACTTCGACCTAAAGCACCCTGCGGTCCAGGTCGTCCATCCTTTGCAGTAGACTGGTTCTTAGTTCAGGCACCGTATCCACAATAGGACGCAATACCTCAACCGTCCCTTCGAGAGCCGCAATGCGGTCCCCATGATTCACCATTATCAGAAATGGTAGTAACGCCAATACGTTCCCTCGTCCGATGTAGAGCCTAGGCTCTGATACCAACTATTACGCGGCGCCTTCATGAGATTCTTTGGAAGGGCGACGTAAGGCTGAGCAACTGATGTTGGTGCAGCTACTGTCCACCAACTGAGGTCCCCGCCGTACGCTACACTAGATCGTCAGTGCCGTACGGGAAAATAGATGTCAAGAGCAATTGAGAGAACAGAAATGAGAATTGAGATTTAAAGAAAACTGGATTGCATTAATGAAAGCTATTACAGAAAAGCAACACGGTGTCGAGGGGGAGAGACACCAGTACAGAGAATTGCTTGCTTGCTAGAAAGTTTTGATTGCTTGATCCCCCCTAATAATTCTTAAAAAAAATAAACCAAAGCTACACGACTAGACTAGAAAAAGCTGGAGAATCATAATGTAAGTGCCTGAAATAAAACTACTCTATATTTACAATGGAAAGGACTTAGTTTTCTACAAAGCAGGAACAGGTCCTTTGTCAGCAGCAGCATCTTTGACATCAGGGTCTGCGTGCGCGGCGTTGTCTGCGCGCACGGCTTTGTTGGAATCTGCCTGCGGCTGGGCGCTGGCGAGGGATATCGGTGGGGCGATAGAGGCACCTGCACGCTTGTCACTTGGCGCGGCCAAGACCACGGGGCCGTCTGTGGCGCTAGGCGTTGGGAGGCTTGCTAGGATGCCACGGGGCGCGCCCAAGGGGTCATGGGACATGGCTGGAAAGCCGCCCCACGCGAACGCAATGACCAATTTTGGTCTGCAACTGCTGCTGAAAATCTGCAACACTCCAAGTCCAAAATCCTTCCGTTTGATCACTCGGAATCACCCCGAGGCCCGCGGGACCTCAACCAAAAACACCAACATACCCCAAAACATCATACAAACTTTTTCCAATCATCAAAACACGTCAAACAACACAAAAATTATCAATTCACCACAGATTCAAGCCTAAGTTTTCTTCAAACTTTCGAAACTCACATTCGATCGAAAACCCGACCAAACGACGTGTGAATGACCTAAAATTTTGCACACATATCCAAAATCACCTAACGAAGGTACAACAACTCTCGGAATTCCATTCCGACCCTCGGATCAAAATCTCACCCATCAACCGGAATTCGCCAAAATTCAAACTTCGCCAATTCAAGCCTACTTCTACACCGGACCTCCAAATTCAATTCCGATCGTACTCGTAAGTCACAAATCATCCCTTGAAGCTAACCGAATCACCGGAATTCACATCCGAGCCCTCTAAATATATGGTCAACTTCCGGTTGACTTTTCCAAAATAAGTTTCCTTCTAAGAGGCTAAGTGCCTTATTTCCAACTAAAACCAATCCAATTCTACCCGATCAACTCAAATAGTTATATTGAAACATAGAGCAACATAATATGGGGAAAACGAGGCGGTAACTCTCATGACGACGGGCCGAGTCGTCACAAGGGGTGGATGTATAATCGGGTTTTGATCCAAATTTCGAGTTTTGACCAAGCGAGCCCGGTGACGATTTTTTACTTTATGGGAAAAATGTTGGGGAATCTATAATTGTGCATTAAAGGTGGAATCGAGAGGTTAAGTGGTATTTCAGTTGTGAATTATCAGTTGGCTTGAGGTAAGTGTTTAGTCTAACCTTGACTCGAGTGATTAGGGATCCTTGTGTTATTTTCTATGAGAGATACCATGTGTGTGGCGTATAGGTGTGGTGTCAAGCACCTATGCGTCGCCAAATTACCTGTTTAGCATGATCCCTTCCTCATTTCCTAAAATATATTGCTTACCTATCTTAATTGCTGCTTTATTGATACTTCCATGTCTAACTGCCTTTTGTTAAATGTCGTTTCTCTATTGACAAATGGCGTATAGGTGTTGTGTCAAGCACCTATGCGTCGCCAAATTACCTGTTTAGCATGATCCCTTCCTCATTTCCTAAAATATATTGCTTACCTATCTTAATTGCTGCTTTATTGATACTTCCATGTCTAATTGCCTTTTGTTAAATGTCGTTTCTCTATTGACGTTATTAATTGTTCCGTAGTTTCATTATATCACATTGTTGGTTTACGTTGCTTTATTGGTGCTTCATGGCACACTTTGGTTGGTCTCGCTATGTGGTATTAACTGATTTGTGTAAATGGTTCTAATGTGGTGGGATCGAATTGGACGCTGCAACATGAAGAATAAGGGTGAAATATGATTGTGTGATTGGATCGGGTTGCGCGCCGCAACAAGGAGTAATAAGGGTAGACATGTGGGATCAAGTTACACGCCGCAGCATGAGGAATAAGGGTGGTAAGCTGAGGTGTAATACGACTGGACAAGTAGAATTGGTATGCACGCCCCAATATATTACGTTTATTATGTTTTATATTATATGGTGGGATCGGAATGCGCACCGTATCATTTTATTATTTATGTATTCTTCTTCTGCTAGGATTCAGTATTGTAGTGTTAAAACTCCCTTAAGGATTGGTTATACTTGACTATTGGTAGAGCAAATGGGTTTCATATTATTTAATGCAAGTTACTTCTATATTTTATTCTATATTTCCTTTCCGTCTTAGTATAAACTGTTGTAGGATATATATTGTTATGCCTCGCCGTAATCATGCAAGCATCGGCAAGCTTAGGCGTCACCTTCTAAGTTTACTTCATTTCTGCTATATTTTCTTCGAGACCTGTATTTTTCTTACAAACACATGTTTTTGGTTATTCATAGAACGTTCATGATTGTGACACTAGTTTCTGAGTGATAACTATTTCGGATTGGTTAATACAATAAGGCTAACTAGTTAAATATGTTCTTCCGCTTTTATTTCTGCTGGAAAAAGGTGATTATATTTCTAATGTTGGTTTGCATAGCGAGTGCGATGTTTGAAGACATCACGGTTCCGACGATGGAAGATTCGAGTCATGACAAATTCTAAATCGAGTGTTTGTGTTGCAACAAGGGCATGCAAACCGACCAGAAATGCATCATCCAAAGAAATTACCATATGCTGATAAATCATCTAAGAGATGGCGACAATCAACTAGTATACGATACATTTAAACTCTATAGTAAATTACAACTCCGAAGTAGCAAGACTAGCATGGGAATGTTAAAATACGAGAAAAGAAACATATTGAACCATTCATGCATTGAGAAAATTGAGAAAGTGTTGCAGAAAAAATGATATTAAAATAATAATCTAATAAAGTATTTGCTAATAATTAATTACATGTAAACTCCTAAACTCATGTCTAAGACATACCTCTATCGATAAACTAAAAAAGATTACATTACTCTTTTTAACAAATCAACAAGACGGTTTATAAATCCTAACTACAAAGGATAAAAGAAGTCAGAAGTTAATAAATATAACTCAGATACTAGAAACTGTCACTTATTGGCCAAATGAGTTTTAGGTGAAAAGTGGCCTTCTATGCACTACAATTATGCCCGAAAGGACGTTAAAATTGCACGGCCCTATTTGGTCGTCCTCATTTAACTTATACCCATTTTTTTTAAACTTTTAATTTATATTCACTTTTTAAATAACTTCAACCTCCTTTCTCCTCCTCCTTCTCCTCCTTCATTTTCTTCTTCTTCTTCTTTCATTACCGTCAGGCCCGACAAGTTTCACCTTGTACGTTGCCATTGCTAATACTTTGAAGGTAGAGGAAGACTTCATGCCGAATGCTTTGGAAATACTCTTTACAGAACTTAAAGCACGTCGCTGCCTAGTGAAAGTAGAGGATTGTATTGATGGTGCACCTTTGAGCAAGCTAGACGAAGAAACGCTAACAGTTGACATGTTTTTCTTTTATAACGGCAAACTTCAGCTCTAGAGCTGAAGTTTTTATTTTATAACTGGCAAAATTCAGCTCTAGAGCTGAAATTTTTATTTTATAACTGGCAAACTTTATCTCTAGAGCTGAAATTCGCGAGCTACAAAATAAAAACTTCAGCTCTAGAGCTGAAGTTCGCGAGTTACAAAATAAAAACTTCAGCTCTAGAGATGAACTTCAGGCCCAGCTACTAAAACGCTGAAATTTTGTGTGATTGTCTTTGCTACTTTAGCCCCGTATGCTGAAGTTATGTGAAAAAGCGGCTACGCTTGCAAATTTTTTGCAAAGCGGGCACAAGTTAAAAAGTGACACAAAAAGCGGGTATAAATACAAATGTCCCCGAAAGGACTTTATATACACAGAAAAATAAGCACTTTAGAAATGCATTTTATATTATTTCAGGGTTAAATTTAGTGATTAGGCTCAAATGAACTCATATTTAAAGTTCATCCCGAATTTTTAGTGGTATTATAATATTGTTAAAGCAAAATATGAAAATCAAGTGACCTCCTTGAGGTAGATACTTACCATTTTAGTTCATCCCAAGGTCCAAGGAAAAACCCCATTTGTAAACAAAAATGAACCCTTAAAATTCGGAATACTCTCTTTACGTCAAGAAGGTATGTTCCGTCAATGCCGAGATTTCACTTTCAATTTCTATTTTTCTGATTTTCTCTCTCTTATCTACTTCGCAGAATCAAATTCCTGAACGGAAGTTAAATTTATGAGATCTGTACAAAAAGTAAATTCCTTAGATCTGTGACGGTTTAATCTGTATTTGATGAAATAAGTTTGATGAAAAACCCCATTTGTAGACAAAAATAAACCCTTAAAATTCAGAATACTCTCTTTACGTCAAGAAGTTACGTTCCGTCAATGCAAGAGCGGCTCTAGGGTAAAGCAAACGAAGCTTTTGCCTTCGGCCCCCAAATATTTAAGGTCCCAAAAATATAAAGTACTGTTTTATTACAATATTATATATGTCATTCATATTCATAAAATTATTAATAAAATATTTTAAATTTTCTTAAAATTTGGTAGAGGTAATATTGAATGAGTTAGGATAAAACATTTCTCTCGCTAAATTAAATAATATATTTATCTTCTCAGCAATTCTATTTTTCTTTCTTTCTTTATTCATATTTTTTACTATTTTACTTTCTAATTTCAATTCAGATTCTCTAAATTAGCTATTCTTTGTTGTCACATTTGATTGATCCACACATCAGAAAGCAAGTGCTTTTGTGTCTCACTTTTTTAAACTACGAAATCCACGAGACACGTGTCATAAGGTTCAAAACAAGATCGATTATAGGTTTAACCCTTTTACTATTTTCACTTAATGCTATATTTTTTATAGGGGCTAGTTCAATACCATATATCATGCGCCTAACCCACATATTAGATGTTGTTCTCTCATACTTTTTTTTGTCTCAATATGTGAATTTTATGAAAGAAATTTCAGGGTCTTTTAATATATTTTAGTTTTAAGCCACCAGTTCTGTTGAGCCGTGTTAATTAATTATGAACAAATATTTATAGATCACTGTCCTATGAACGTGTTACTCAACCAGCTTCATTCATATCGGGTATCTAAATAACACATTCACTGATTGCCGTTTTATTTTAATTGAGACTATAAAATTTGATTGAGAATGCTCGAGTAGGAAATTAGTAATGCATTGATTTAGATTTCCAAAATTTCTTAAAAATGAATTTTATGATTTTATTTCAACTTAGACAATATTAAAGTTTACCAAAAAAAGTACAAAAAAATTGGACAAAAGAAAGAAAGATTATCTACTCTTTAACACTAAAAATACTTTAGAAGTTTGAATTAAATTACTTAAATCTTAATATTAGTAAATACTTTTTTTTACAACAATATCAAAGGTAACATATTGAAAATACATGTATAATATCTTATTTATTTAAGTTGTCTCTTACTAATATAGATAATAATACTACTATATGACGTTAAATGTTTTATCATTTAAGAATGTTAAAATATAATTTTTTTGAATTTTAAAATTGTGTTATATTCATGATTTCAATTACTTATTTTGGTAGTATTGGCTACATTGCTTGTTCATTTTTTTAGTTAGAATTGATAGATTAGTTGTCAAACATGAATAATTTTATGACATTATATTTCTAAATATAAATTTATCTTATCAAACACGAATTCCATGATATTCTTACAAAAAGTATATTTTTAGTCTTTGTAAGTATATAAACTTAATATTATTAATTAGAAAATATATAAAATTACTTTACAACATTAGTTATGAATATATGATTACTAATTAATATATATTCACGAAAAAATATATATCTTACACCAAATATAATATCATTTATACTTATAAAAATTTATAGGCATATATTTATTATATTAACTTCTAAACTTTAGTAATTAATTCATTTAAAATTTAATTTAACTTGTGTAATTTCATTTAAAACACTTGAGATCTGTGTTTGTTTCATCTTCCGAGAGTAGCTAGCTACTATGTAACCACAAATTGCTTACTTTTGTTATAAGTTGAGCCGAGCAAACCGAGGAAAATCAGATAATAGGTGTATTAGATCAGGTTTTTGATCCCTTTATTGTGCAGATGGGGAAGAAGGCTAAAGGAAAACCTATAGTATCAGAAAAAACAACCACAAACAAAGCCAAAAAATGCAATATTTGTAGGAAAATCCATAAATATATACTAAATGATTACACCGAGCATCGCGCCAAATGTCAAAAGATAAAATGTCACTGACCATCTATCTTAATTTGACATTAGCAAGAAACACATAACTTACCATATTGAATTTTAACAGCAAAAAGGATGCCAGGGATCGCGCAGCTCGAGCTCGAGCACATGCAGAAGCAGAAGCAGAAGCAAGGAACCAATAAACAAGCATGTTGAAATGATATTAGGACCCTAGTGTAGTTTCTAGGATTAATGATACTTTCTATATCCTGCTATTGTGAATCATGATGTGAGTCCTATTGTAGCTTAGGAGATATTCGAAACAGTTCACGTCCTATTGTTGCACAATCAATGTGAGTCCAAGTGACAAACCTCATGATCAGGACTTATATGGTAATAACAAAAGTTATGGAGAAGCAATGAAAATGCATCCAGACAAAAGAATACTCCTTAAAAATAAGACATATCTGTTCAATGACATAGATGCAGACGAATAAATAAAATTTGGAATTAGATGGTAACGAACCATAAAAGCATCAAATTTTGTAAGAGCTATGAAAAATTCAAGATGTTGACACTTCAAAAGATATATCTTGATTCAATTATCCCAATAGATTTCACCAAAACGGAGCATCAACCAGATCTATTTAAGTTGGAACTGAAGAACAAAGCTTGGAACAGACTAAATAATCAACAAAGATCCTAGGCTCCAAAGGTAATTTTCAGGTCTACAACCCACAGGATGGCGCCATATAGAAATATGGGATATAGATTCGATTTGCCCATATGTTGAGCGTATGTGGCGCGACCTGTCTAGGGATCGATGGGAGGCCAAGAACCACAGTGAGCCTTCACTCTTACTGTAATTGAATCTCTCAAAAGAACTATCACCGATTGCGCCCTTGTTCTCTATGTTTATATTTTGCATTTGCGTAGGTCTAGGAGAGGCCTCCTTGATGAGAGAAGCATCGCCGTGGGAAGCGGATACCCCGAAATATGACAAGGAGAAGAAAAGGCAAAGGAAATCGTTGACTGAGTCTTCAAAATCCAAGAAGAATAAAGTGGAAGAACCTAAGGCTGATTCAGTATGCTTAACTTCAGAACTATCGGGGAGTCCCCGTGCTGGACGCAAGGAGAAAGATGATTCCTCGGTAGCACCCGAGGGAGGAGAAAACCTAACCATCCCACATATTGCTGAGCCGGTGGCTTCTAAATTAGAACTTGATGCTATTGTTATTCTACCTCAGGCTAAAGAGGCCTTCGAGGGTGTATCGGGTAATATCCACGAGCTAGTTGATGACCAAAATATTCCTCGAGCTGAGGTGCATTCGGTCGGTAGTCCGGAGGAGCCTAGTTCTGAAGCTCTCCAGAAACAAGAAACAACCCTGATTGATCCAGTCGGGGTTATTGAAGTGAGCGATTCCCCTCTAGGAACGACTATTCCTCCAAGGGAGATGCATGATGCCCAAAATAAAAAATCTTCTAATGTTGGGGCACACGTTGGAGATAAAGATGCGTTTGAAATGCTTTTTGCTGAGCCCGAGGAAAACCTGAGCTTGACGCCCCACTTATTTTCAGTGAGATCGACAGGCTCTGTGAGTAGGTAATTTTTTGCAAATTCTGCTCGGCGCCCTGATCTTCGTCTTTCTAACTTTGTTTCTTTCATGCTCCAGTACAAGCCGCTTTATAATCAGACCTTTGCCAGGTTTCAAGCCGAGTTAACTCGCTGCCAGGGTGAGCATAGGAAGCTCACCTCGGAAGCCGATGAGCTTAGACCCCTTTTTACCATAAAAGCGGAGGAATTTCGTGGCCTTCGGGATTGTTTGGAGGCAGCGTCCCGAGAGAGGACTCATCTCACTAAGCAGGTTATATAGTTTTCGTTTGTTTTTGTCTACATGCTTACCTAACTTTAGTGTTTTAACACCTTTGGGCTGATCTTTGCAGCTTGAGAAGAAAGATGCCCTAATGAGGGAGAGCTTTGAGCTAGAGACTTTGAAATTCTCAAACTGAAATAGCACATGAGTGAAATAGCCTCTGAGAGAGATACCCTCTAGAGGAATATGGTCTCAGTCGGACATCAACTTTATGATGCGAGGGCGGAAAGTAATAAGTATAAAGATCTTCAAACTGAGTTGGTTGCTGCGTTATCTGGGGTCAGGGCTGAAGACGAGGTGCTAGTATCCTCTTACAAAGAGGATGTTATTGCTGCAATGCTCAGTCCAGGAAGTTGTCCGAGGAGGCCGAGCTGCAATTAACCCGAGCCGTGGAGCATGCTCGGTTAGAATCTCGGAGGCAGGCTCTCGAGGATATACATGCAGTGGGCATCGATTTGTCTGCCGAGATCGAGAGGGTGAAGACCCTAGAAGAGGAGTCTGCGGCCTTGCTTACTTCTGGAGGTGAGTCGAGCAGTGGCTCGGAAGATGAAGGGGAAATCCCCGAAGGGGAAGAGGTTATTGAAGACCCGAGGGCCGTGGCTGGAGTTGTTGAAGGCACAACCTCCGAGGGAGCCATCAAAGGCACATCCCTGGTGGTAGAATAGGGTTTTATTTACTCTCTCCCTTGTAAGGGCTTTAGGAATAGGCCTTGTAAATGCACCCTTGTGAACTTTCAATATGTATGTAAAAAGCCTTTCATTTTCATCATTTCTCATTTTTCCTTTGTTTTTTAGAAATAAACTGTGATGCTTGTTGACAATTGGTCCAAAATTTTAGACCTCAAATTAAACCCTTAGGTTCTTGCTACTGTTAAGCGATTTGTAATGTTTAAAAGTTGACCGTTTTGGGCTTAGTCCCCGAGTCAAGTTTTGTCTTGAGTTCATCGACCTTTAGGTCCAACAGTCGTCCCTGAGGCTATTTGAGACAAACCCTTAGGCTCTTACGTGTTGGGCCGGTGCAACCTCTAATCGACCCTGAGGCTCTTTTAACTTGGCCCTTAGGGTCTAACGCGTTGGGTCGGTACGACCTCTAATATAGGCTGGCGTTTAGGGTCTTATGTGTTGGGTCGGTATGACCTCTAATATAGGCTTTATTTTTCCCTCGTTAAAGACTTTTTAAAATTTTTGTGTTCGCCCGACTCTTTGACGGTTCGATAAGAACCTCGATTATGAGCCTTTATATAATGACAAATGAGCACCTCAGGAATTGTTTCTAAGCCTTTTCATTGTTTGGAGTTGACATGATCGAAGCTCTTTTGCTTATGCCAAGGGTAGCCTGATTAACCGGTTCTTTTCGAAGTATTTTTGAAGTAATTGAAGGCCTGTGATTTTATGGCGACGGTCGGGCATCCCCGAGTTGCGTGAGTTTGGCCGGAGCCTTATGACCGTAGTTATTGTGTTTGGATGTAGCCTTTTAGTCCCCAAGTGAGGTAGCCTCAGCGTCTATATCGAGGGTATGCCTTTTTAAGTGTCTTACAAGTTTGAATATATAGCCTTGACTTTAAGATCAGGATTATGCCTTTTATAAGGTCTTATAAATTTGAACATGCCTTGCTTGAGGTCTTACATATAGGTTACTTGGCACAAGTACAATTCATGCCTCGGTTGAGGTCTTACAGATTTGGTATTGCCTTATGGAGGTCTTACACTATTGATAATGCATCATGGAGGTCTTAAGTTTTCTAGCATTGCCACATGGAGGGCTTTCAGCTCGAGGTTGCCCGCTTAGGGTCTCATGGCCTCGAGTTTTTGATAGCTCGATGGGGTGACCGTCGGCGCCAGTCCCCAAGACATTGAAAGTTTTTGGCTCTGGATTCGTTCCTTGTAAACTTGATGTTGCTTTATTGAAGGCTTTTGACCTCGAAGTTTTTGGGTCGGAGGTCTTATGGCTTCGAGTTTTTGGTGTCAGTTTTTGGGTGTTCGAGAAATTTCTGGCCCTGGGGCCATTTCTTGTAAAAATAGCAAACTTCCTTGAAGTGCAAAGTGTTTTGATGGAAAAATATTTTTGGATTACTTGCCACAAGTATACATAGTTTTCGCTGTCGAGGGTTTGATTATTCTACGCGGATACGGTTCATTTGACCGTTTGGTCTGATACATCACCTTCCTATCGAGACCCTCTTTAGCTTATTTTTATCTCTCCGATAAAGCGATCTCCCAGGGGGATGCCCCCCAGTATTCGAGGGTGATTGGAGAGAAGCCTTGAATACTTGTTGAGTCCTCCTTAGGTAGCATATAGATGTAGCCTCGTTAGAAACCTCACCGGTAAAACCCTTTTTTGGATAAAATCCGATCGAAGGAAAAGAGTGCAATGCATGCTTTAAAGCCCAAGGTCTTTGAGTCGGAGGATGTTTTGGTGTCTTCCATCGGACACCTTAGCAATAATAGTGTTTTCCAATTGCTTGGAAGGTGTTCGCTTTCCATGGTACCGAGCTCGTAGGACCCTTTGCCGATCACTTCGAGGATGCGGTATGGTCCATCCCAGCTCGAGTCTAGCTTCCATTCATTAGGGTTTCAAGTGCTTACGGTGACTTTCCTTAGGACTAAGTCCCCGACTCCAAAATCTCGGAGATTTGTTCTCCTATTATAGTACCTTTCGATTCTTTGTTTTTGGGCGGCCATCCGAACCAGTGAAGCTTCTCGCTTTTCATCTAATAGTTCAAGGGCTGCAGTCATGGCCTTGTTGTTTGAGCTCTCGGTGGCATGTCAAAATCTAGAACTTGGCTCTCCGACCTTGACCGGTATCGAAGCCTCAGAGCCATACACCAGAGAGAAAGGTGTCTCTCCCGTGCTCAATTTTGGAGTTGTTTGATATGCCCATAGCACCTCGGGTAACATTTCTCTCCATTTTCCTTTCATATTTTCTAACTTCTTTTTTAAGTTTTGAATGATGGTATTGTTTTTGGACTTAGCCTGGCGGTTTGCACATGGGTGGTAGAGGGTTGACAGGATCCTATTAATTTTATGGTCCTCGAGGAACTTTGTTACTTTGCTTTCGATGAACTGCTTCCTGTTGTCACATGTTATCTCAGCGGGAATCCCGAATCGACACATGATATGATCCCAGATGAAGTTAATGACTTCTTTTTCTCTTATCTTCTCGAAGGCCTGCGCTTCCACCCATTTTGAGAAGTAGTCAGTCATAAATAAAATAAATCTAGCTTTACCTGATGCCATTGGTAGGGGTCCGACAATGTCCATCCCCCACTTCATGAACGACCATGGTGACAAGACTGAATGTAGCTGTTCAACGGATTGGTGAATCATTGGTGCAAATCTCTGGCATTTGTCGCATTTTCGGACGAATTCTATGGTGTCTTTCTCCATACTGTCCTAATAATAGCATACTTTGATCACCTTTCGAACTAAGGATCGGCACCGGAGTGATTTCTGCAGGTGCCCTCGTGGATTTCTCGGAGCACGTAATCTGTGTTCCTCGGTCCCAGGCATACTGCTAGGGGCCCATCAAAGGTTCTTCTGTATAGAGTTCCATTTTCGTCGAGTGAGAATCGGGCTACTTTGGTTCGCAGGGCCCTTGACTCTTTTGGGTCCACAGGTAGCTTCCCCCAAATAATCGATATATTTATTTCTCAAATCCCATGTCAGGCTAGAGGAGTTGATCTCGGTATGGCCTTCCTCGATCACTAATTTGGATAGCTGAACAATAGCCCCGGGGAGTATTTCATCTTCCTTGACGGATGATCCCAGGTTTGCGAGGGCATCGACCTTGCTATTCTACTCTTGAGGTATGTGGACCAGAGTCCATTCTTTGAAGCAGTGCAACGTGGCTTGAATTTTTTCTAAGTATCTTTGCATCCTGTCTTCTCGAACCTCGAAGTTCCCATTCACCTGATTTACCAGCAGAAGGGAATCACATTCTGCTTCGTTTACTTCCGCTCCTAGGCCTTTGGCTAATTCCAGACCTGCAATCATAGCCTCATTGACACGACCCCAGTTTTCCCTCCGTGAACATGTCGTGATGGCACCTAATCCCTACGACTAGGTAAGCCTAACAATTCAGAAAAAAATATAACTTGCGGAAACATTTAATTAAACCAAGAAAAATTAGAAGGAAACGGTATATAAGTGCCACTTGGCATATACATCTCAAAAATAAAGCGCGAAAGTCTAAAATCTCATTCCTAAAACCCGAAAACTCACGAGAAACACAGGCTAAAGAAGAACTGCAAATGCTCGAATCTCCAGAGTGTCTACATTAAAAGTACGATAGAAAACTAAGTACTATAGATAGAATAAAGAAGGAGACTCTTTGGTCTGCGGATGTTGCAGATATACCTCGAAGTCTCCGTAGCTCTCCCCGTCTCAAGGGTAGTGCAACTGAGTGAAGGTACCTGGATATGCACATGAAAAACATGCGCAGAAAGGGAATAAGTACACCACAGCGGTACTCAGTAAGTGCGAAGCCTAACCTCGATTGGGTAGTGACGAGGAAGGTCAGGGCCCTACTGAGATAAAACACAATATATGATAGGATAAGGAAAACAGTATAGATAACGTCTACAGTGAGAGTTTAAACAGGATAAATAAGGGAAAATAGTAATAGGAAGCAGAAACAAAACAATATAAGGAATACTGCTAACATCAGGAAGTAATAGACGGGGATCACTTGGTACCCCGAGGATCTCTTGGTATCCTCATCATTTACACTAGGGATCTCTTGGTATCCCAAGGATCTCTTGGTATCCTCATCATATACACTAGAGATATCTTGGTATCTGGAGGATCTCTTGGTATCCTCAAATTTTACATTTTCATGTGCCAGGGATCTCTTGGTATCCCGCACCTCAGTCCAGAACATAACAAGTACAGGTGGATCTCACGGGATGTCGTCCCGTAGTACCAATTTAAAACATACAATAACACCCCAAACATTAGGATAAATCCTAAATTCAGAAACAAGTAATAGAAAATCCTAGCCTAATCATGCTTCATGGAGTATAAACAAGTCAGTTAAAACACTTAGGCAAGTAAGTCAAATAAACATGCTTCTCTAAACTGGCATAGGATAGAATTTGCAATTCAAAATAAACAGATAAGCAAGAAAACTCAATTTAAATACTTCAAGTAAAAATGCATATCCAACAATTAGCTCAAGTACGCGCTCGTCACCTCACGTACAAGGCATTCAATTATAAAATATCATATCCTAAGGGGAAAGGTCCCCCACACAAGGTTAGACAAGCCACTGACCTCAAACCGGCACAACAATAAACTAGAAACCACGCTTTTGGCCCAAATCTATTCAATTCAATTACATATCGTAAATAACATCGCAAACAACTGATTTTACTATTTAATATAAATCTAAGGCGTGAAATAGGTAAAATAACCAAAACACCCTTCAAGCCAAACGACTCGGAATCGAGAACTTTTCACATTTTCAGAACTCTCGTACTCTCACGAGTATAAGCATATAAAAATCTCCCAAATCGGATGTCAAACACCCACTCAACACTCAATAATTTAGTCTATGAAGTTCCTTCATATTTTTCCCAATTTTTGGTCTTCAATTCGAATTTAAATGATGGATTTAACTACATATTGATGAAATATAACTAGAAGGGATTAAAGAAATGTTACCCAATAATCTCCTCTTCAAAGCCCACTCAGAATCGCCCTCTCCCGAGCTCAAATTTGATTTTTCTAA
Organism: Nicotiana glauca; assembly: GCA_026770625.1. Classification (NCBI taxonomy): domain Eukaryota; kingdom Viridiplantae; phylum Streptophyta; class Magnoliopsida; order Solanales; family Solanaceae; genus Nicotiana; species Nicotiana glauca. The sequence continues at coordinate 31,968 of MU765181.1, forward strand.
CTTTTGAAAACTAACCCTCGAAATCTCTATATCTGAACAGTGAATTCCGCTTCTGCGGTTAATGCACCCCATCTGCGGTCCCGCTTCTGCAGAAACTAAGCCGCTTCTACGGTTCCATTTAAAAATAATAAATTCTGCTTCTGCTGTTCCAATGTCGCAGATGCGACTCCGCTTTTGCGGATTTTCCTCTGCATCTGCGGATATTGAAGATTGTGCCCGGACCCGCTTTTGCAATGACAAGGCTGCTTCTGCGGCTCCGCTTCTGCGGTTCCCAAGCCGCAGAACCAAAAATATCATAAGAGAAAAACTTCAGCTGCTACAACACTTCTCCGATCTTCCCGTCAACCATCCAAAATCATCCTGAGACCCCCGGACCTCAACCAACAGCACAAATAATACCTAATACCCTATTCGCACTTGTACCAATCCTTAAAACACCTTACACAATACCGAAACCCGTAATTAATCAATGATTTAAGCCTAAGGACCTCAAATTTCATGAAAACACACTTTCGATCAAAAACCTATCCAAAACACACCTGAATGACCTAAAATTTTCACACACATCCCAAATAACATGACAGAGCTATTGCAACTTCCGAAATTCCAATCCGACCCTCGGATCAAAAACTCACTATCGGACCGGAAACCTCAAAAATTCAAACTTTGGCATTTCAAGCCTAAATTAGCTACGGACTTTCAAAATACATTCCGAATACGCTCCCAACCCCAAAATCACCTAACAGATCTAACGGAACCATCAAATTTCCATTCCAAGGTCGTCTTCATACTATTCCGTCTACGGACCACTTTTTAACACTTAAGCTCTCATTTAGGGACTAAGTGTCCCAAAACTCTCCGAAACTCAACACCGAACGTCCCGGCAAACAAAAATAGCAGAAATGGACTTAGAGGAAACATTTAATAGGGGATCGAGGCATTAATTCTTAAGATGACCGGTCGGGTCATCACATCCTCCTACACTTAAACATTTGTTCGTCCTTGAACAAGCATAGTGAACATACCTGTAGTAGTGAAAAGATGAGGGTAACTGCTGCGCATATCCTGCTCGGCTCCCAAGTCGCCTCCTCGGCCGGTTGACCCCACCACTGAACCTTTACTGAAGCAATGTTCTTTGACCTCAACTTTCTGATCTTCCTTTACAATATAGCCACTAGCTACTCAACATAGGATAGATCATTGTCCAACTAGACTGAACTGAAATCCAACACGTGCGACGGGTCACCGTGATATCTCCGAAGCATCGAAACATGAAATACCGAATGAATCCCGGCCAAACTGGGAGGCAAGGCAAGCTCATAAGCAACCTCCCCAACTCGCCTCAAAATCTTAAAAGGGATAAAAAACCTCGGACTCAACTTTCCTTTCTTCCCAAACCTCATGATGCCTTTCATAGGCGAAACCCGAAGCAGAACCCGCTCACCAACCATATACAAAACATCACGAACCTTCATGTCCGCATAGCTCTTCTGTCTGGACTGGGCTGTACGGAGTCTATCCTGAATCATCTTAACCTTCTCTAATGCATTCTGAACCAGCTCTGTGCCCAATAGCCTGGCCTCATTGGGCTCAAACCAACCCACCGGAGATCTACACCTCCTACCATATAAAGCCTCATACGGCGCCATTTGAATGATGGACTGATAACTGTTGTTATAAGCAAACTCCGCCAATGGAAAGAACTGATCCCAAGACCCTCCAAACTCAATCGCACATGCACGGAATATATCCTCAAGAATCTAAATAGTGCGCTCGGACTGTCCGTCCGTCTGGGGGTGAAATGTTGTGCTCAATTCCATCCGAGTGCCTAACTCCTGCTGCAGGGCTCTCCAGAACCACGATGTAAACTGAGTACCTTTGTCCGAAATAATAGAAACTGGAATACCATGTAGATGGACGATCTCCCGGATATAAATCTCTGCCAACTGCACCGATGAATAAGTGGTACACACAGGAATGAAATGAGCGGACTAGGTCAGCCGATCCACAATAACCCAAATGGCATCAAACTTCTTCAAGGTCCGTGGGAGTCCAGATACAAAGTCCATGGTGATGCACTCCCATTTCCACTCCGGAATCTCTATCTGCTGAAGTAACCCACCCGGGCACTGATGCTCATACTTCACCTGCTGGCAGTTGAGGCATCTAGACACATAACGAACAATATCTTTCGTCATCCGAGTCCACCAATAGTGCTACCTCAAGTCCTTATACATCTTCGCGGCACCCGGATGGATGGAATACTGCGAACTATGGGCCTCTGCTAGAATCAAATCTCGAAGCCTATTAGGAGCACACAAATCCGGCCCTGCATCCTCAATACCCCGTCATCTCCGATGGTCACATCTATGGCATCTCCACGCTAAATCTTGTCCTTAAGGACAAGCAAATGAGGGTCTTCATACTGCTGCTCCCTAATACGATCAAATAAGGAAGACTGGAAAACCACACATGCTAGAACTCGACTAGGCTCCAAAAGATCCAATCTCACAAATTGGCTAAGCCCTGAACATCCATCGCCATAGGCCTCTCTGAAGCTGGTAAATATGCCAAACTCCCTGAACTCTTTGCCCGGCGACTCAAGGTATCCGCCACCATATTGGCCTTGCGCGGGTGATACAAGATAGTGATATCATAATCTTTCAGCTACTCTAACCACCTTCTCTGACGCATATTTAGATCCTTTTGCTTGAGTAAGTGCTGCAAGCTCCGATGGTCGGTGTAGATCACACAAGGCACACCGTACAAATAATGACGCCAGATCTTCAAGGCATGAACAATGTCAGCTAACTCAAGGTCGTGGACAAGGTAATTCTTTTCATGTATCTTCAATTGTCTGGAAGCGTAGGTAATCACCCCACCGTCCTGCATCAACACCGCTCCAAGGCCAACTCTCGAGGCGTCACAATAGATAGTACAAGACCCCGAACCGATAGGCAATATCAAAATTGGGGTTGTAGTCAAAAGCTGTCTTGAGATTCTAAAAGCTCAACTCGCACTCCTCTGTCCATTGAAATGGAGCACCCTTCTGGGTCAATCTAGTCTTAGGGGCCACAACCGATGAAAATCCCTCCACAAAATGACGGTAGTAGCCTTCCAACCTAGGAAACTGCGAATCCTGTAGCTGAGAACGGCCTAAGCTAACTCTACACGACCTCTATCTTCCTCGGATCCACACGAATGCCCTTACTCTATATCACGTGGCTTAAGAATGCCATAGAACTCAATGAAAACTCACATTTTGAGAACTTTACATATAACTTCTTCTCTCTTAGGGTATGAAGCACTGTCCTCAGGTGCCGCTCATGATCTTCTCGAATCCGGGAGTATACAAGAATATCATCTATGAAAACAATGATGAACAAGTCGAGATATGGCCTAAACACACTGTGCATCAAGTGCATAAAGGCTGCTGGGGCATTGGTCAGCTCAAATGACATAACAAGGAACTCATAATGGCCATACCGAGTCCTGAAAGCAGTCTTCGAGATATCTGGCTCCCGAATCTTCAACTGATGGTAACCTGAGTGCAAATTAATCTTAGAAAACACTTGTGCACCCTGAAGTTGGTCAAACAGATCATCAATACGAGGTAAAGGATAATGGTTCTTCATTGTAACCTTGTTCAACTGGCTATAATCAATACACATACGCATAGAACCATCATTCTTCTTCACAAACAAGACAAAAGCACCCCACGGTGAAACACTGGGTCGAATAAAACCCTTATCAAGCAATTCCTGCACTGATCCTTCAACTCCTTCAACTCAGGAGAAGCCATACAATACGGAGGAATGGAAATAGGCTGAGTGCCCGACAACAAATCAATGCCAAAATCCATGTCTCTATCAGGCGGCGTGCCTGAAAGATCAGCTGGAAACACATCAAGATAATCTCGTACCATTGGGACTGAACCAACAGAAGGGGTATCAGCACTGACATCTCTCACATAAGCGAAATACATGACACACCTCTTCTCAACTATACGATGAGCTTTAAGGAAAGAGATAACTCTGCTAAGAGTGTTATCTAAAGTACCACTCCACTCAATATGCAGAATACCTGGCATAACCAGCGTCATGGTCTTGGCATGGCAATCAAGAAAAGCAAAATGGGGTGACAACCAGTCCATGCTAAAAATAATATCAAAATCAACCATACCGAGTAACAATAAATCCGCTCTGGCCTCAAAACCGCGAATAGTAACCAAACATGACCGATAAACATGGTCCACGACAAGAGAATCCCCCACAGGAGTAGAAACATAAACGGGGGTACTCAAAGAATCCCGAGGCATACCCAAATGCGGAGCAAAGTAAGAAGACACATAAGAATAAGTAGAGCCCGGATCAAATAGAACTGATGCCTCTCTGTGACACACCAGTATAATACCTGTAATGACAAAGTCAGAGGTAACAACCTCGCTACGAGCAGGAATAGCATAATATCTGGCCCGACCCCTCTCTCAAGGGCGACCTCTATCTCCTCGACCTCCGCCCCTAGCCAGCTGGGCAGGTGGGGTAGCGGCTGGAGCTGTAATCATGGCCTAAGAACTCTGCTAAGCGCGTTGTGGCTAAGAAGTCTGTGGGGGCGCACTCCTCCCAAGTCTAGGGCAATACCTCACCATATGGCGGGTGTCTCCACACTCAAAACAAGCTCTGGGAGGGCGCAGTGGCTATGACTGGCTCGGGCCAGTCCTGCTGGACTGACCTCTAAATGCACCCCGCACAGGAGGCGCGCTAGAAACTGGAGATGCATAGTAAGGCTCCTGAGGTATAGGCGGAGCTGGAGCACTGCTGGCTGCTGGAAAAGCTGAATGAACGGGGCGACCTACATAACCCCTATCATGACAACCTGTTGCTGGGGTACGGGTACCAGAGTAGTGGCCCGACTCTCGAGACCTCTTGGCCTCTCTATCCACTCACTCCTTGGCGAGTATACCCTCGATCCTCCTAGCAATGCTCATTACCTGCTGATAAAGAATGTCCATCTCCAACTCTCGAGCCATGCTAGATATAATGGGTGGGATAAGACCCTCAATGAACCTGCGAACTATCTCACGGACTGTAGCAACCGAGGCCGGTGCATGCCAGGCCAATCTGGTATAACGAAGAGGATACTCCGAAACGGTCATAGCACCCTAGCGCAAATGCTCAAACTCTGCACGCCATGCGTCCCTGAAACTCTAGGGGATGAACTCTCTCATAAACATATCCGAGAACAGGGTCCAAGTCACTAAAGCAGCCTCGACTGGACTGTCTATCTCATAAGTGCACCACCAATCATAGGCAGCTCCTTAAAGCTGAAAAGCAGTAAAGAAAACCCCGCTGGACTCCACTATGCCCATAGTGCGAAGAATACGGTGGCACTCCTCTAGAAATCTCAAGGCATCGTCTGATGCTAATCCACTGAATACTGGGGGATGATATTTCTTGAACCTCTCAAGTCTCCGCTGCTCGTCCTTTGAAGCAGTTGACCCGTCCTTGGGCTGAACTGGCACTACAGGCGCTGCAGGAATAATCTCGGGAGCCTGCTCAACCTACGCTTACTACTCAGGAGTGCAGACAGCGAGAGTCTGTGCTCCTCCCTCGGCCTGGGATGTGGCTGCAGCAAGGGGAAGCAACCCTGCCTGAGCCAAGGTGGTATAAATACTCACGAACTGAGCCAAAGTCTCCTGGAGAGCTGGAGTAGTAGTGCCAGTAGTAGGCGTACCAAGTGCCTGAACTCTGGCTGGATCTGCTGGTGGTGCCTCGGCGGAAGCTAGCGCAGGTGCTCTGGCTGCACCACGTGCGCGTCCTCGACCTTTCCCCTAGCCCCGACCTCTGACAGCTGCAGTAGGGGGCGCGAGTGTCTGATCATCTCGAGTAGCACGTGTCCTCACCATCTGTGAGAGAATAGAAGTCAGAAGTTTAGAATTGATGTCAAAAATATTGCACGACAAGGAATTCAAATAAAATGAAGATTTTTCCTAAACAGTTACATAGCCTCCCATAGATAAGCACAGATGTCTCCATACCGATCAGCGAGAATCAAAATAACCGGCATATGTTCCGTGACTCCTATGAACCTAGAGCTCTGATACCAACTTGTCACGACCCCAGATCGCCCTCCGTGAACATGTCCTGATGGCACCTAGTCCCTACGACTAGGTAAGCCTAACAATGCAGAAAATAATATAACTTGTGAAAAAATTTAATGAAACCAAGCAAAATTAGAAGGAAACGATATATAAGTGCCACTTGGCATATGCAACTCAAAAATAAAGCGCGGAAGTCTAAAATCTCATTCCCAAAACACGAAAACTCACGAGAAACACAGGCTAAAGAAGTACTGTAAATGCTCTAATCTACAGAGTGTCTACCTCAAAGGTACGATAGAAAACTAAGTACTACAGATAGAATAAACAAGGAGGCTCTTTGGTCTGCGGACGGCACAGATATACCTCGAAGTCTCCGTAGCTCTCCCCGCCTCAAGGGTAGTGCACCCGAGTGAAGGTACCTGGATCTGCACATGAAAAAGATGCAAAGAAAGGGCATAAGTACACCACAACGGTACTCAGTAAGTGCGAAGCCTAACCTCGGTTGGGTAGTGACGAGGAAGGTCAGGGCCCTACTGAGATAAAACACAATATATGATAGGATAAGGAAAATAGTATAGATAACGTCTATAGTGAGAGTTTAAACAGGATAAATAAGTGAAAATAGTAATAGGAAGCAGAAACAAAACAATATAAGGAATACTGATCACATCAGGAAGTAATAGACGGGGATCACTTGGTACCCCGAGGATCTCTTGGTATCCTCATCATTTACACTAGGGATCTCTTGGTATCCCAAGGATCTCTTGGTATCCTCATCATATACAATAGAGATATCTTGGTATCTGGAGGATCTCTTGGTATCCTCAAATCTTACATTTTCATGTGCCAGGGATCTCTTGGTATCCCGCACCTCAGTCCAGAACATAACAAGTACAGGTGGATCTCACGGGATGTCGTCCCGTAGTCCCAATTTAAAACACACAATAACACCCCAAACATTAGGATAAATCCTAAACTTAGAAACAAGTAATAGAAAATCCTAGCCTAATCATGCTTCATGGAGTATAAACAAGTCAGTTAAAACACTTAGGCAAGTAAGTCAAATAAACATGCTTCTCTAAACTGGCATAGGATAGAATTTGCAATTCAAAATAAACAGATAAGCAAGAAAACTCAATTTAAATACTTCAAGTAAAAACGCATATCCAACAATTAGCTCAAGTACGCGCTCGTCACCTCACGTACAAGGCATTCAATTATAAAATATCATATCCTAAGGGGAAAGGTCCCCCACACAAGGTTAGACAAGCCACTGACCTCAAACCGGCACAACAATCAACTAGAAACCACGCCTTTGCCACGAGTATCTGACTCTAAATGGCCCAAATCTATTCAATTCAATTATATCGTAAATAACATCACAAATAACTAATTCTACAATTTAATTTAAAGCTAAGGCGTGAAATTAGGTAAAATGACCAAAATGCCCTTCAGACCGACGACTCGGAATCAAAAAAATTTCACATTTTCAGAACCCTTGTACTCTCACGGGTCTAAGCATATAAAAATCTCCCAAATCACATGTCAAACACCCACTCAAAACTCAACAATTTAGTCTATGAAGTTCCTTCCAATTTTTCTCAATTTTTGGTCCTCAATTTGAATTTAAATGATGGATTTAACTACATATTGATGAAATATAACTAGAAGGGATTAAAGAAACGTTACCCAATAATCTCCTCTTCAAAACCCACTCAGAATCGCCCTCTTCCGAGCTCAAATTTGATTTTTCTAACTTTTGAAAACTAACCCTCGAAATCGCTATATCTGAACAGCGGTTTTCGCTTCTGCGGTTAAGGGACAGCTTTCGCGGAAACTAAGCCGCTTTTTCGGTTCCATTTAAAAATCAAAAATTCCGCTTTTGCGGTTCCAATGTCTCAGATGCGACTCCGCTTCTGCGGATTTTCCTCCGCATCTGCGAATCCTGAAGATTATGCCCGAACCCGCTTCTGCAATGACAAGGCTGCTTCTGCGGCTCCGCTTCTGCGGTTCCCAAGCCGCAGAAGGGAAAAACTTCAGCTGCTGCAACACTTCTTCGATCTACCCGTCAACCATTCAAAATCATCTAGAGACCCCCCGGGACCTTAATCAACAGCACCAATAACACCTAATATCCTATTCACACTTGTACCAATCCTTAAAACACCTTACACAACACTGGACACCCGAATTAATCAATGACTTAATCCTAAGGACCTCAAATTTCATCAAAACACACCTTCAATCAAAAACCTACCCAAAACACACCCGAATGACCTTAAATTTTGCACACACATCCCAAATGACATGACGGAGCTACTGCAACTTCCAAAATTTCAATCCGACCCTCGGATCAAAAACTCACTATCGGACAGGAAACCTCAAAAATTCAAACTTCAGCATTTCAAGCTTAAGTGAGCTACGAACTTCCAGAATACATTCCAAACGCGCTTCCAACCCCGAAATCACCTAACAGATATAACGGAACCATTAGATTTCCATTTTGAGCCCATCTTCACAGTGTTCCATATATGAACCACTTTTCAACACTTAAGCTCTCATTTAGGGACTAAGTGTCCCAAAACTCTTCGAAACTCAACACCGAACTTCCCGACAAACCAAAATAGCAGAAACGGACTTAGGGGAAGTATTTAATAGGGGATCGAGGCATTAATTCTTAAGAAGACCGGCTGGGTCGTCACACTCATACTCGGCTTCATTGTTAGTCAACTTTGCAATTTTTATAGATTGCCTAATCATGCCGCCCGTAGGTGGCTTCAGAACTATGCCGAGCCCGGAACCTTTCACGTTCGAGGTGCCATCAGTGAACAAGGTCCATACCAAAAAAGATGTGTCCATTTTCAGTAGAATTTCTTTCTCTACCTCGGGTATGAGGGTGGGCGTAAATTTTGCCACAAAATCTGCCAGAATTTGGGACTTGATAGCCGTTCGGGGTTGATACTCAATATCATACCCCCCGAGTTTGATGGCGCGTTTGGCTAGTCGGTTCGATAATTTGGGCTTATGCAATATGCTTCGAAGAGGATATGTCGTTAAAACACAAATATGATGGCATTAAAAATGAGGCTTTAATTTTCGAGATGCGCTTATCAATGCAAGAGCTAATTTTTCTAGGTGCGGATACCTGGTTTGGCATCTCCTAGGGTCTGACTTACATAATAAATGGGAATTGCATACCTTGTTCTTCTCGAATCAGCACACCACTTATCGCTACCTCGCATACGGCCAGGTACAAATACATCGTCTCATCCTCCTTTAGGGTGTGGAGTAAAGGTGGGCTTCTCAGATATTGCTTCAACTCCTCCAAGGCACATTGGCATTCTGGAGTCCATTCGAAACTATTTTTATTTTTGAGTAAGGAGAATAATTGATGACTCCTGTATGATGACCTCGATATGAATCGGCCTAAGGCTGCTATTCGCCCGGTCAGCCACTACACGACCTTCACATTGTTTACCATGAAATCGATGACTTTGATTTTGTTGGGGTTGATCTCAACCCCCTGTTTGACACCATGAAGCCTAAGAATTTTCCCAAACCCACTCCAAAGGCACATTTCTCGGGATTGAGTTTCATGTTGTAGCTTCTAAGGATGTCAAATGCCTCCTACAAATGTGTCAAAAGGTTCTCTGCGCGCAAGGACTTAATTAGCATATCATCACTGTAAACTTCAATGGATTTTCCTATTTGATGTTCGAACATCTTATTAACTAGGTGTTGGTACGCGGCTCCCACATTTTTTAGCCCGAAGGGCATCAGATTGTAGCAATACGTACCGTACTTCGTGATGAATGAAGTCATTTCCCTATCCTCGAGGTTCATCTGAATTTGATTATACCCCGAGTAGGCATCGAGAAAGGTGAGGGTCTCGTGGGCGGTCGTGACATCAATCAAGCGGTTAATATTGGGTAACGGGAATAAATCTTTGGGGCACGCTCTATTTAAGTCTTTATAATCTACGCATATTCTTAACTTATTCCCCTTTTTGGGAACAACCACCACATTGGCCAAACATTCGGGATATTTTACCTAGAGGTGTGCAATTGAATCGGTTAATCGATGAATTGAAATGATTATTTGTTAACGGTTTATCGATTTTGATTTCGATTTCAAAATTTTCCTGATCGAGTTATCGATTTCGATTTCGATTTTATCGTCTTCGGTTATTAGTTTATCAATAAACCGATAAGATATACTAAAAAGACAATTTTTTTTATTTTTACTCTTATTCTATAATACCATTTTCTTTACCCTTATTCTATAATACCATTTTCTTTACCCTAAGTCCCTAACCCTATTTTTTCCTCTGCCACATTTAAGGAATGATCATATTTAAAGCTCAAGGGAATGAAGTTCAAATTAATGGAAAACAAAATTAGCCATGATGATGTAGTTTTTTTAATACCATTGTAGTGTTGGTGGCATACATTTGATCCCTTGCTTTAGTTTTGTTGCATGTGCTTGTTGACATAATTTTTATGTTATAAACAGTGTTTGTCTTATTTTAGCTTCTTTTTATCCATATTAGTTAGGCGTATTTACAGCGATATACTTTCCATGGAATCCTGCAAATTTTCTTATTGGTGTAATTGATAACCGAATCGATAAGCCCCAAAAATTGATAAATTGAAATCGAAAAAATCAAAACCTTATTGAAACGATAACGATAAGCATATGTACAAATCGGTAATCAATAAGTACTTATTGATAAGGGTCAAAATCGAATGCACACCCCTAATTTTACCTCCCCAATATACCCAATTTTTACGAGTTTTGTTACCTCGTCGTTGATGAACGCGTGTTTTACCTAGGAATGAGGTCTCCTTTTTTTCTTCACCGATTTGAACCTAGGGTCGACACTTAGTCGATGGGTGGTTATTTCCGGCAGGATCCATGTAATATCTAAATGGGACCAAGCAAAGCAATCGATTTGTTAATAAGAAATTGAATGAGTTTTTTCCTGAGTTCGGGGGTTAATCCCGTTCCCAGGTATACCTTCCGATCTAGGAGATGCTCGATCAAAATAACTTGCTCCAGTCAATTATTGATTTTGTTGCATCTGATTCTTCGGGGCTAACGAAGGTTCGGGGAGCGAGGAAGTCTTCTTCATTGTCCTCGAGGTCTGTTTGCCCTCCGACTCCTCCGAGGTGGAGGGTATGGAAGTTGGTGCCTCCCTGTGAACCACAAACACTTGTTTTGTTGCATGATGTTCTCCATATACCATTTTTATACCGTCTTTTGTTGGAAACTTCATCATTTGATAAAGAGTTGACGGTACTGCCCTCATGTAGTGTATCCATGGCCTTCCAAGCAATGCATGTACCACATATCACCTTCGATGACATGAAATTTGCTATTTCAAACTGTACCGGACACGTGGACCAAGAGGGTTATCTCCCCCCTCGTTGCTTCGATGGACATGTTGAAGCCGTTGAGGACTTGGGAGGTATGTATGATCTGATCGAGCAGTCCGAGCTATTCTACCACCTTCGACCTGATTACTTTGGCCGAGCTACCTGGATACACGATTACACGTTTAATTTGAATGTTATTCAAGAGAATTAAAATTACCAGTGCATTGTAATGTGGATGAGACAAGGTCTCGAAATCCTCTTTACTGAATGCAAGGATGTCTCCGAGCATGCAGCCTTGAATTTGCCCTTTTATTGCAGTGAAAACTTTTGTCCGCTTGATCACGGGTCCTTGAGGAATGTCGGTCCCCCCAATGATTATATGGACGATGTGCTGAGGTTTTCCCATTTCGTTTCTCATATCTACCTCTTTTTCCTCCCGAGATGGAGTTTTTCGAGCTTCCTGTTGGTTTTCTTGGCGTATACTCCCGTTAGTGTGGGAGCTTATATCGACGTGTTGGCACCTACGGGGATTGGATCTGGTGTGTCCTCAGGGTTTCGCAGCGGTGCACCAGTGCCTGAAACAACTACACCATTCCCTCTATGGTCCTCAGGACCGTAGTTTTCATGTGTATTCACTGAGTTAGACATTTTGACCTGAAATCAAAGTTTCTTGGACAATAAAAAATTTTGAAGAATAACTTGCATTTTTCAGTATACCATCACTAAAACAATCACTATTATTTTTAGCCGCACGGTGGGCGCCAAACTATTTACCTTGAAAATAGTAATTACAATTAAATTGTACTTCTGGTTCTAAAAATACGTGATTTATTTTAATGCTAGTTGTTAAGCGATAGATTCTAAGTATGAGTCAGAAAAATGAGATAAGAGCTTGAGGACGGTATGTTATGCAAACCGAATGGTCGTGAATCGGGATCTCGAGCTGGCCTGCGCTGGGCCTCAAGGTCGAGCTAAAGTGTCAGACTGGGGATGGTCAATAAAGAACTAACAATTCTAAGGACCTTGATGATGGCTCTTTATGATCAATGATGAGTAATAAATAAAGAACAATCAATAAACACAATAAATGTAAGCAATAAATCAAAGCAGTGACAGTAGAATATGTTTAAGTTGGAGAGCAGAGAATGTTCTTGTTCTTGTATTGAATATCATGTGTCTTACAAAATAATAAGGGACCCTTTTATATAGGAGGGGGGAATCCCAACATCGTACATGTTTAATTATTACAAAGAAATATAGCTGGTAAAGCTACTTAACGGTCTGGTACAGACTTGTACTATTCTTGCAGGCATTGTCAGCTTTGACCAGGTGCCTAGGGAATTTCCCGCTTATCCATGATAGCCACCGATTTGCGCTGCCCCGAGATCGAGCATAGGGAACCCTTGGGTCGAACCTTGAGTTGTGCCTCGAGCCTTCTGGAGACGGGCTATGGAGTGTCATCATAAAATCGGACTCTTCGATTTTAGCCGTATACAATCCTGAGCTCGTGCTTATTCACCAATTGTACAAGTCTATTCACTCCTCATGGACATCAACCAAAGGTGCAACAATACATTCCAATCCAAAGTCATGTTGTATCCTTCTTCATATTAAGAAATTCCTTTCTGTCGTATCCAACCTTCCTCTGTATAGCAGCCAATATTCCAAATTAAGCCCACAGACCTAGTCATAGTCCACCATGAATTTGAAATCACTCTAAACTTTCCTCAAGGCGTGCAGTTATCCTACCACAGAACCCATATGCTACTTTGCCACTCTCACACTTTGGTCAACCCCTTTCCTTTAAGAACTACTCGACTTCTGCTTCTTATACCTAGCCTTTTAGAAATTTAACCACCACAAGACACTTCACACATGACCTTCCTCATCCTTCGCTGCCCGGTTGTTGCCTTAAATCAAAATCCATCTCTATAGCGCCTGAACCAACAGATCGCTACTATCTCTAAACGTCCCCAAGATCATATTTCTTAAGCCATCAACATTAGGAACACCGATTCGATTCTGAATCACAACGCACTGCGACCTCTTACAACCGCTTCCCCGACACCATTCACAATACTCTGCCCCAAAGGCAAATCAAAGAAGACCATAACACTGGCGAACTTAACACATTCAATCAAGGACGATGACACCACATCACAGATGAAAATTCCACCAGGGTCGAAAATACCAAGTCTCATTACTCTATCAACCCAACCTGAACACTCATAGTTCGTTGCCTTTCCTCCACTGGAAATAAAATACTGAACCTTTGAATCATGCACTGAGAACAACCTTCTTTCTAGTCATTCCCTGCCCCGACACATAGACAAGCATCCTACCATTGTATAAATACTGTGTGAAATCAACTCATGAACATCATAAAAATCTATGCATAGCCTCAAAACCATCAGAAATACCGCTACTGAGCCAAAATGATAGAACATCCTTCCTCAAGGTGACAACATTAGCCCAATTGAATACGCAAGGAGAAACATCCTGCACCACATCTGTAGCACCATTAAAATTCCTCAATTTCCAATTGATAACAAGCGTTTCACGTCGCATAAGATTGAGTAAGAAAGAAATAAAGGCACAAGCCTCAAAGGAATCAAATCGGACGATGAGGAATCAAGAAGGAAAGTGCTTCTAAAAGCCCTGTTGCCTCGGAAAGATAAGTACACACATCTCTATTAAAGTTCGTGATGGCGCCTAACACCACTGTCAAGCAAGCCAACAATAAAGGTTTAACTTAATTACTCATTTTAGTATTTTTGAAATCGTAAATTTCCTTCAATTAAATATTGAGAGATAAAATTTATAAAGTAAATGATAATATTTTCGGAACTAAAATACTGAACAACCCATAATCACTTCCCAAAAATCCGGTGTTACAAGTGCATGAGCATCAACTAGGGAGTAAAAGAAAATACAGTATTTGTCTGTAATCAAAATTAGACAGGAAAAATATAAATAACTCTGAAGGAGACTCTGCTGGCTGCAAATCGTAATATGGAATGCAGCTCACCTAAGTCCCCGTAAATAACCACACCTCTGCGCCCACAAGGCCACTAAACATATATGTACCTGCACAAAAATGTGCAGCAAGTGTAGTATGAGTACTTAAATCAATGCATACCCAGTAAGTATCTAGTCTAACCTCGAAGAAGTAATGATCAACTCCGACGCTTATTATGGGCTAACAATAAAATATCGATATTATAATTAAGAATAGATTTTATAAAACAACTGAAAACACAATAACAAGAAATAAGTAAACAATTCTTTTGCTAATAGAAAATTTCCAAATTTAGTTTCATAACCATTTATATCTCAAGCCAATGAACCAATATCAATTATTATTAGTTCCAAAGATTTATCATGCGCAAATCATGCCGAGGTCGTATAACCAGATCAAACATATAAATATAAACTCTGCACTATCGAGAGTCGAATATCATGAATCATAGATGTATTTATTAACCTGCCAAGGCGAACGGCCCGCTCCCATGAGAGTAGTGGAAATTACACTGCTCGCAGAATATATTTGCAATGCGGTTGAACGTAGATTTCTCAAGTTATTATAATATTCCTCAATTCTTTTCAAAAATGCGAAATTCAAATGAAATCTTCCAAATCTCGAAATACTCAATTTCAACTCTTTTCAAGGAAATTAATAAACATGCTGAATCTCGATTTTTTTAAGGAAAATAATAAACATAATCAAATAACGGTATCAACAAGGCATGGTATAAACCTAAAACTACCCGGACATAGGCATAATTAGTAGATACATACGGACTCTCGTCACTTCGTACATACATAGCCCCCCCTCCCCCCAAATAATAACACACATAAATTCAATTCACTTATGGGGTTAATTCTCTCTTACAAGGTTCGAAAAGAGACTTACCTCACCTCAAAACTCACTTTCCGGTCCACAATTGTGCCTTAAACCCTCAACTCGGTGCCAAATGACTCGAATAGTCAAATGTCCTTTAAAATTGTTAATACATGTTTAAGAGTTCATATCCTAACTAGTAAAGTGATTTTCCAACCCAAATTGAAGAATTCCTAAAATTCACCCTTAGGCCCACGTGCCCGGATTCCAGAAATCTTCGGAGAAAATTATTACCCCTAATCTCATGAAATCAATATATGCTTTTCACCAAATTCAATAACCATTTTCGTGGTCAAATTTCATTTTTATCCAAAACCTAAGTTTTTCATCTAACCCTTGATTTCACAAATTTTTACATGTTAATCTACCTATAATCTATGTATTTAACTCATGTTGTGTAGAAATTACTTACTTCAAAGTGCTAGGTAAAAATCATCTTTCAAAAGCTCCAAAAATTGCCCAAGAGATGAAAGAAAATGAGCTAAATGGCCTAAGTCCCGCATTTAATAAGGCTGTCACAGGTCGCAAATGTTGCATTTGCGACACCTGGGCTCCCACTGCCAAGGTCGCAAATGCGACTGAGATTCTCGCAGATGCAAGCTATGCCTAGGCCACGCTCCTTTTCAATTGCAAATCCCTTCATGCAAATGCGAACCAAAATTGTCATATTTGTGATACCTGCAACACCAGCAAAAGAACACCAGAAAACTGAAGTTTCCTCACCTTTCGAACATGTCAAAAACTCACCCGAGCCCTCGGGGCTCCACACCAAACATCTATACAAGTCTAAGAATATCACATGAACATGCTCGCGCGATAGAAACACTGAAATAGCATCAAAAACCATGAATCGGACACCAAAACACATGGATTAACCCGTGAACTCAAAAACTTCTAAAAATACCTTCGCGCGTCCGATTCCATCAAATCAACTGAGAATTATGCCAAATTTCCGTGCAAGTCTTAAATGACATTACAGACCTACTCCAACTTTCGGAATCGAAATCCAACCCTGATATCAAAATGTCCACTCCCGGTCAAACTCGCCAAAAACCTTCAAATTTTCAACTTTTGCCAATGACCCCGAAATGACCTACGGACCTTCAAATCCACATTCGGATGCGCTCCCAAGACCAAAATTACCATACGGAGCTACTTCCAGGCTCGGAATCCGAAACGGATATCGATAACATTGAAATGCACTTCAAATCAAATTTATGAAATCCTTCCAAAATGCCAGCTTTCCATAATAGGCGCTGAAACGCTCCCGGGCATCCAAAACCCGATCCAGACATACGCCCAAGTCCAAAAGCATCATACAAACCTGTTGGAACCTTCAAATCCCGATTTCGAGGTCGTTTACTCAAAATCACACCTTAGTAAATTCTTCCAACTTAAAGCTTCCGAAATGAAAATTTTCTTTCTGAATTAACTCTGAATTTCCTGAAATTCAATTCCGACCATATGTACAAGTCATAATACCTGAAGTGAAGCTACTCATGGCCTCAAACTGCCGAACGATGCGCTAGAGCTCAAATCGACCGGATGGGTTGTTGCACCTTCTATCCCAAAGATACGTGAGTGCAGATAAAGCTATCATTTGGATATTGATTTGGTTGAAAAAAAAAAGTTATGTGAGTGGAAGAAAACTCTTGGCAAAAAAATTGCCCTAAAGTATTCTTGCGAACCTAACATTTTCTTTTTTGGTCAAACATTGATCATATTCGGAACAAACAATGTTTTCAAAAAATTTATGAAAAAGTAGCCAAAAATTATGGTCAAACGGGAGCTTTTATAAGAGGTGGTTTAAAATGGTTTCTCATGTCCTACATACCTCTAAAATACACTAGTCTATAAGTGGGAACCCGTGGTGGTTGAAGATAGTTAAACAAAAACGAGGTACACGCCAAAATCACACGGAAAGAAGTTATGTCGAATTAAGAATCTACAATCTTTTAAAATCTCTGAAGACTTTGCAAAAAGTAAAGTAAATAGAAGAAAAAGACTCATACAAGCGATACCAACTAGTTGTGGTTAAAACTTTGCATTGTTATGCACCCAGATTAGTCCAATATTCGCTAGGAGCTGTTTTATTCTTGTTGGAGATTTGTATATACCGATAGAAAATATGAAAAACTTCAAAGGTTAGATAAATTTTGAATATTGGAATGATACATATATGTGTAAGTGGAGCGAAATGGATAATGAAAGATTTATATAATTGACTCTAACTAACTTGAGAATGAAGCTAGTTATTGTTGTTCTATTCAAAAAATAAGTTTTTCTTTTGACTTAGTTTTCGCAAACATTTTAAATATATCCTGACTATGAGAAATAGTAATTTATTATTAGTTCTACTTTTTATATAATTTCTTAACTTCATAAAACGTTCTTTGAAAAGAAAATTTACTGATCTTTCGGACGCTTGGAATTTTTTTTTCCTTTTTTTTTTCTTCCAAAAGTGAAGCTTATAAATCTTGCAGACATCTATTTTCTTTTACATGCCTTCTGGTGGAATCCTTAATTTCACATGCTATTTGCAAAATATATACCTACATTTAATGTTACTGTATGTAAACATTAGAGCGAGTTCAAGTTCCAAATTTTCCTTTAGAAACATTAGTTTTGATTTAGGAAGTTAGACCTCTTGTAAATTGATTAAGACATTTGGTTAAAATTAAATAAAATTAGTCTTGGCCATTCTGTACTAATCGCGCCGCATTGGCTAATGGCTATTGAAACGATAACATGACATGAAAATAATGTATACATTAGCTTTTGATATAACGAATCTCATATTTGGTATAGTTTTTCAACATATATATTACTAATCTAAATGAGTCTAGCTCGGTGGAGTTTTGTCTAAGATAGCTAGGGGCAATGTCATGTCTTACTTTTTTTTATTTTGGTTGCAGAATCCATTTACTAACCATCGTTTTTGCTTTGATTTATTTAGTTATTTATTTTTTTTCTTTTTCCTACATTCTATGTTGATTTTCGTGGTGAATCTAATATTCTTTCCTTTGTCTTTTTATTATCTTGAGCCGAGAGTCTTTCGGAAATAGCCTCTCTACTCTTTCGGGGTAGGGGTAAGGTCTGCGTACACACTACCCTTCCCAGACCCCACTTGTGGGATTTTTCTGGGTTGTTGTTGTTGTTGTATATTACTAATCTAAGTATTAGTTATACAATTTATATGGTATTATCCAATGTATAACTAATACATAGCAAACCATGGTATTAGCAATACCAAAGCTATTAATGCATGCATTAGTATGAATAAAGATAAAATTATCCTTAAAATCCCTTAAAGCTAAAAAATATGGATGACATTTTTATAAACATGCTGTTAGAAAAATAATAGAATATAGGGACGAAATAATTAGACCTTAATAGTGTAGTCAATGTCCTTACGGAATTTAAGCATCCCAATTTCATTGTTGCAGGGATTATAGTAGAATTCCTCCAGGATTCTACAAAGCCTCTGAAAGTCGAGTACCAACAATTAACTCGAATTTCCACTTGAACAAATTTTGTGAATTGAAGATAGCAGAAAAAGAAGAAGATAATTTGTTGCTTTTCTGATGATTTTCGTTTTGGAGAGGAAAGGGTATTTATAAACCCTTTAGGTCTGTGTTAGGATTAACAGATTCAACATTTGGCAATAGATACCTTTTAAAAAACAAAAGTCACCTTTTTTTCAAAATTAAAACATTTTAATAATTATAATATTTTTATTAATTAATAAAATTAATAGATGTCTAAAAGAAATAAATTTCGGGCTATTTACTTGGCCCAAGGCCCAAGTGCCCAATCTTGACTATTAATAATAGGCAGAATGACTTAATGGCACATATACTTGTGCCACTTTGTCATGCCGGTCCCCAAACTTAACAACTTGCCAACCAAACTCCTCGACCCTTAAAAATTAAGCATTTTAAACCCCGCTCATCCTATGTGGCATTTTTTACTGAAGCGCGTGTGCTGCAATCGTAAGGAGCGTGAGGCCTAGCTATTAAAAAGGCACAAAGAGCCATTTTTTGGCTGTCATCTTCTTCCCGTTTGTCCATGCTCCATTGTTGAACAAACGTGAGCTTTTCTTCTTTGCTTTTCTCTCTCTCCAACATTTTCTGTCCAATTCTTATTTTCTCTCTCTTTAACATTTTCTGTCCAATTCTTTCTCCCCTCCCCTGAGTTTAGCATTTCATCGAACACCTGGTGTCTGCAATTCTGTAGATTTATTTTTTGAATTGTTGTGACATTGATTCATTGTAGTAGTTGTTTGATCGTTTGGCATAAATCAGTTGCTCAGTTGGAATCAATTGGCATTGGTCATGTTCAATTTGGACACATGTAGCTCCATGCTCGACCAACTGATGTTTGCCGGTCATATTTAGTTGGTTGGAGGAGACTATTCCGGCATTGAATTATCTGAAACTTGGTGGGCCGATGGTATTTGAAGTGGAGAACAATCTCCGCTGCTTGGAATCACTCAATTTGAACCAGAATCGATATGATAAATGTCAGTTTTACTTCAACACATGTCCATTTCTGGCAGCAATGTGCAGCACATCAAATCCGTTCCTTGCTTTGATTCAAGCAGCAACAAGATCATAGTACTTAATCATCTCCTTAAGTAACTCATAATAACCATATTCTGCTGAAACATACAAAGGGGTCTCTCCAGCTGAATTTTGCTTTATCAATAGCTCTTCCAATTCTTCCTTTCTCGTGTTATCGATAATCTCTCTTATTTCAACAACATTTCCTGCTCTAGCCAATGAATGCAAGGCAATTCCCTCACGTTTCCCCGTTAATTGTTTCCTCATCGTTTTGGGGGCATAGATGCCTCCATCTTATTCAATTGTTCCAAAATTCCACCCTTTGGCTTAAAAATACGAAACCTTAACCGACAACATCTTCTTCTTTCCCTCAAACACCCAGATCAGCAATAGTATTTTTCAATACTAAGAAAGATTCAGAAACCGAAAAGAGTAACTTTTATTACCTGAAGCATCCTAACCTACAAATTATGACCAAATTCTGTGGTTGATGTTCACAGCAGTCGCACCATTTGAGGAAGGGGATTAGTATTTGAATTTTATTTTTATTTATTTTTTATTTTAATTATTTTTAATCTACCATGTGACATGTCATCTACACATTGTTATGTTTTGATGTGGCAGTCAATGTGAAAGAGATTGTATTACACGCACTGACAGCCTCCTGTCATAAGCGTTTATTATACATGTTTCAAAGGAGTATAAAGGTTTGGTTGGAAAATTGTTAAGTTTGGGGACCGGCATTATAAAGTGGCACAAGTATAGGTGTCATTTAGACCATTTTGCCTTAATAATATAGCCAAATTCTAGTTTCCCTCCAAAACATCTCTAAAATATACAAGTCATGTAAGACAAAAAAGGGTTTAAACACTTCTTCCTTTCTTTCTTTTTCTAATGAGGGACAAAGCAACCTCTTCTCAAATACTGCCATCAAAACACTAACTAATATAATACATGCAACTAATTTTCTTGAAATTATGCAATGCATTTTAATTTTTTATACACCGTACCAAACATTGGATAAAAAATAATTACGGTATAACTAATGTTTGCATTACTAATCCATGCATTACTAATACACCTTATTCAGGACTATTTTTATACACTCTACCAAATGACTCCTTAGTGTATAAACCAAGTCAATAAATGCAAATCATGTGCATTTTGTATATATATTTATTACTTAATTATAATTAAGTGATAAATATACACTTTAATTTCTAATAACTAGGGTGACTTAGTGTAAACATGGAGTACGAACAAATATAATATGAATTTTCATACTTTCGTTGGATATATGTAGGTAATTATGAGAGCGAACTTTTTTTCATTTTATCTTGTTTTTTCCTCACTTCCTTTTTCATTTTCGTGTGGTGAAATGTAATATATCGTCATGGTACAACTCCCTCATATATTTTCCCATCAAGTTTGACCGGATCTCTCTTTTCATATAGTTTTAGAAAAAATTTAATTTGCAGAATTATTATGGTAAATACTTGTAATACTTTTCAACCGCTTAAGGAATTAAATTCCGCAAAATTAAAGTGTATCTAAAACTGTTCGAAAAGAGAGATATGGTTACCTCTTAGAAAATATACGTTTTACCAATAATTACCATTACCAGGAATCCAGGATTACAATTTATAGTTACCTAACACAAAATATCCCATACATTAATTAGGTTACCTGAATTATTCCTACAAAAAGTATATATAAATCTGAAGTTATTAGGAGATTAAACAACAAAAAAACACATCTTTCATTGGCAGCACTCATCAACTGATGGAATATGTACCACAGCGAAAGCAATAACAGAAACTTATTCACGTATAATCTAAACAACTAGTACGTATGGAGATTTTAGGATTACCTCTTGAAGCGTAAACACAACAAATCTATGTCGTTCTCCAGTTCCTCAGTTGAAAACGCACCAGCAGATTTCCACAGTCTTCTACTGTGTTATCCGAACAATAACCAAAATAGAGAATTTTGGGTGGGCAAAATTCTAGTAGAAACCGCAGTCAGAATCGTAAAAAAACGTCCAGCCCCTATATCCATATATATAGCTGCGTTTTTTTAGGTCAAAACCGTTTTCAAAACCTATTAAGTTTCCTTCTCCCACTAAGGGACGGTTTCCACGTTTTCTTTTCCACTAAGTAAAAGTTTCCACTATTTCCTATTATTTAGGCACAGTAGGGACCACAGAATTTAATTAACAAGGCTTCCTATTATGATATTAATTTCGAAATTTTGAAATTAATTTCCATCATAATAAACTACGAATTATTCTACTAAAAATTCGTAATTGTACTCCTTAGTTCAATTTCGAAATTCTTCCATAAAACTTTATTTAACTCCCCATGTTAAGATTCAGATACTAATCAATCAAATTAAATTACTGACTATTTAATTTATTGATTGCTTCCTTTAGACTTACACTTAACTTATTTCATGTGTCAGATACAAAATCCACCGGCCGGGTTTACACACGAAAACTTATAAGCTTTCATAAAGGAGTATCATCAATCTCAAAACCGAGACATGGATTCCATCAGCTAATTATTACTTCGCCAATGTATATCATTGTTATCCAATTTACCAGGCTTATTGACTCGCGAAAGAATCTCGCCTTTTAATAAATCAAAACAACAAGTGACATACACAGCTAATAATAATTATATCAGGATTAAGAGTATAAGTACATTAAATGGACTAGAGAAATTATTTTATAAAGTCAGTATAAAATACTTATCTCTACTTGATCCGTTCAATACATACAAAATGTACTAGCACAAGAAGTTGAAATTAGACCATTCCCATAATCAAGATAAATTATATTTGGTCTTGTGCTACAACCATTCCGATGGCTTGTCCAATTCCATCATTAGATTGTGAACATAAACTTTATGACTTATAAGAACCGATAATTTAATCTTCCGTGTATAAGCTAAACTCTATACACTAAATCATCTACTATATAAGCAATGGACACACAAACGAATACATGATCTATTTAAAATAAAACTTTATTGAATTGAATAAATAAATAAACAATTGTTCCATAAAGAATACTATAACAATACGCATGGTTTATAGTATATCCTAACAATCTCCCACTTAGACTCATAACCATGCGTCTACAATTCTGACACCCATTCCGTCTACATGCCTATCAAAAGTCTTCTGTGGTAAGCTCTTAGTAAACGGATCTGCCAAGTTGTTCTCCGACGCAATCTTGGTGACTACTACATCCCCTCTTTGCACTATATCACGAATTAAATGATATTTACGCTCAATGTGCTTTGCCCTCTTATGGCTTCGTGGCTCCTTTGAATTTGCAACCGCACCACTATTATCACAATAAAGCGTAATTGGCGCTTGAATCGAGGGAACCACACCCAACTCCCTCAGGAAGCTACCGAGCCAAACTGCCTCTTTGGCTGCCTCAGAGGCTGCCACATATTCGGCTTCCATGGTGGAATCAGCAACACAAGTTTGCTTGATACTCCTCCAACTTATGGCTCCACCTCCAAGAGTAAACACATTACCTGAGGTAGATTTTCTAGAATCTCTGTCTGATTGGAAATCTGAATCAGTATACCCAATAGGTACAAGATCATCTGAATGGTAGATCAACATGTAATCCCTAGTCCTTTTCAGGTACTTGATTATATGTTTAACCGCTGTCCAATGCTCTTTCCCAGGATTAGACTGAAATCTGCTAACAACACCAACGGCAAAGCAGATATCAGGCCTAGTGCATAACATAGCATACATGAGGCTCCCCACAGCTGATGCATAAGGGACCGCCTTCATCTTTTCTATCTCTTCATCGGTCTTAGGAGACTGATCTTTAGATAGAGAAATTCCATGTCTAAAAGGAAGAAATCCTTTCTTGGAATCATGCATGCTAAACCTGGAGAGTATTGTATCAATATAAAGACCTTGGGACAAGCCTAATATCCTTTTCTTGCGATCTCGCAAGAGTTTGATCCCAAGGATATGAGCCGCTTCTCCCAAATCTTTCATATCGAAATGTGTGGACAACCACTGCTTAACTGAACTCAACATGCCCACATTATTTCCTATGAGCAGTATGTCATCTACATATAAAATCAAAAATGCCACTTTGTCTCCATCCCACTTTTTGTATACACAAGATTCATTAAGACACTGATCAAAACCAAAAGTTTTAATCGCCTTATCAAAACAAGTGTTCCATGCCCTAGATGCCTGTTTTAGACCATAAATGGACCTTTTAAGCTTACACAACATGTGCTCTTTGCCACTTTCGATAAAACCGTCTGGTTGCATCATATAGATGCACTCATCAAGACTTCCATTAAGGAAAGCTGTCTTGACATCCATTTGCCAAATCTCATAATCATAATGAGCAGCAATGGATAAGAGAATCCTTATAGACTTAAGCATGGCTACCGGCGAGAAGGTTTCCTCATAATCGATCCCTTCTTTCTGAGTAAACCCTTTTGCTACAAGCCTTGCTTTAAAAGTTTGTACTTTTCCGTCTACACCTCTCTTTTTCTTATAGATCCACTTGCATCCAATGGGTTTAACCCCATCAGCTGGTTCTTCAAGATCCCAGACCTGATTAGAGTACATAGACTCCATCTCTGATTTCATAGCAGCAACCCACTTATCGGCGTCCTTATCATGTAGTGCTTGGTCGTAATTGACAGGTTCGGAGGTAGGCTCCTCAGGGATCCTATCATATGATTCTCCCAAGAGCGTATAACGAACTGGCTGTCTTATTTCTCTCCCACTACGACTACGCACTACATCAGTTACAACTACATCACTTTGATTTTGTGGTTGAACCACATCATCATCAGGAACCTGAGTCTCCATGCTATCCACAGGGATATCAACGACTTCTTCCTGTTGTGTAGTTTGCTCAACATGACTCCCACTACTTTGTGGTAGTATGACTTCGGGCACTTGTTCTTGTGGGACATTAAGTCTATTGACATTTCTCCCACTACTAAAGTGCAATGGTATGTCAAAATCGACTTCTGGAGTTTGGATATGGTCGTTTTGTTTTCCAGATGACTGAGTTTCCATTCCTTTGCAAAGTTCCTGTAAAACGAGTTTACTTCTAGGAACATGGTTCATCAAATAGTCCTCTTCCAGAAACTTGGCATTTGTGCTAACAATTACCTTTTTCTCTTTAGGACAATAGAATAAACCACCTTTCGTCCCTTTTGGATAACCTATAAACACGCATACATCCGTTCTTGCCTCCAATTTATCCGTTTTCCCCTTTAGCACGTGTGCCGGACAACCCCAAACTCGAATATGCCGCAGACTAGGCTTACGCCCAGTCCACAATTCTGTAGGGGTCAAGGGTACTGACTTTGAAGGAACTAAGTTCAGAACGTAATTCGCCGTTTCTAAGGCATGTCCCCAAAAAGACGAAGGCAAATCGGAATAACTCATCATTGATCTAACCATTTCCATAAGAGTCCTATTTCTTCTTTCAGCTACACCATTTTGTTGTGGAGTTCCAGGTGCAGATAATTGAGATGTAATTCCACATTCTGATAAATAATCAATGAAGTCCCTAGAGAGGTACTCCCCACAACGATCAGATCGTAGTGTCTTGATTATTTATTATGTCGCTTTTCAGTCTCAGTCTTGAATACTTTGAACTTTTCAAAATGTTCAGACTTTCGACGCAACAAATAAATATATTCATATTTTGAGTAATCATCTGTGAAAGTCACAAAATACTCAAAACCACCTCTTGCTTGGACATTCATTGGATCACACAAATTAGAATGAATTAATTCTAATTTATCACTTGCCCGATTTCCTATTGAGGGGAAATTTCGTTTTGTCATTTTTCCTTCTAAACAAGATTCACAAGTTAGTAGTGCCTCCACTTTCAATGAACTTAAAAGTCCATCCTTGACCAACCTGAAAATTCTGTTTAGATTTATATGACCCAAACGCAAATGCCATAAATATGTTTCACTCAATTTAGAAGAACGTTTTCTCTTACTTGGTAAATCAACATTGTTCAGTTCTTTAAGTGGTAACAGTTTAGGAATAGAGTCAACAACAAAAAGACCATTAATCAATGTAGCCAAAGAGAGATAACGCTTATTATGAGTAATAANATTACATGAAACCCCTGCAAATAAGTGCAGATATGATTAGTGGCTCCCGAATCTATACACCGTGACATGGTAGAAACAACCGCTAAAAATGTTTCAACGACAAGTAGATGTAAATCACCTGGTTTATTTTTCAGCTTGGCCAGATAAGTTGGACATTGCTTCTTATGATGCCCGGGCTCCTTGCAGTGATAACACTTTCCCTTAGCCTTTTTCACATCAGCAGTCGCGCCACCAACAGAGGGTTTTTGAGCCTTTTTCTTTTTCTGCCCGCCTCTCGGAAGGAGCTTTGGACTTGATAATAGTCTCTGCCGACTGCAGCTCATTCAGCAATTTCGCAAAGGACAAATCCATTTTGTTCATGTTATAATTCAGGCGAAACTGCTGAAAACTGTCAGGCAGAGTCTGTAGGATCATTTCAACCTGCGTGTCCTTATCAATGTTAGCTCCAAGGACCTCCAGTTCATTCAGAAGACTCATCATCTTCAGAACATGGTCCCTGACCGATGAACCTTCAACCATTTTGGTATTCAGAAGGGCTTTCATGGCAGTCTGCTTAGCCGCACGATTCTGATCTCCGAACATTTCTTTGAGATTTTCCAGAATGTCATAAGCAGACTCCATTGACTGATGCTGATGTTGCAGAACATTCGACATGGATGCCAAAATGTAACACCGCGCCATCTCATCAGCCTTAATCCATTTCTGGTAAGCCTTTTGTTCATCATCTGTGGCATCATCTCCAGGTTTTTCTGGACACACCTCATCGAGCACAAATTTGTACTCTTCAGCAATTAGAACAATATCCAAATTTCGTTTCCAATCAACATAATTTGGACCCTCAAGTTTGTTTTGGGTAAGAATGGCAGTAAGGGGATTGAAAGCAGTCATTGTCAATCTGGGAGACATTAAATATTTAAATAGATCAAATCAGTTTGTATTATGAACATTAAAATTCAAAACACATTATATATATATATACAATCTATGCACCTTGAACAACAAATTTCGATGGGAAAGAAGCTATTCTTGCAATATACATATATAATGACAGATTTTCACTCCATAAACTTAAACAGGTCATACTCAGATGGAGAGTAAACTGTTAATTTAAGCCAAGTGAATATCAACATTCAACATATAATAGTCCCATTGAACCAACATGCATACTCAGATGGAGAGTAAATACAAATAATCAATGACTAGTATAACGTAGTGATTATGCATAATATTTTTATCCGATATGGAAGAAGACCTACGTCAACGTGTAAAAATATTATATCACCAATTTTTAAGCCCGGGGACCAAGGGAATTGATCCCCACAATTACTGGAATTAAAAACAACTAAAAATTAATTTTAAAATTTTAGAAAAACAGCAAAAACACCATCTAAACGACCCCGAAAGCCCAAAAAACGACTTCAATCATGAATAAATCCATGAGTATTGCTCACTGGGCCATTTTGCATGGACCTGCCAAATTTCAGGTCAGTCGGAGTCCGTCAACTTTTGACCTCCGATTTTCTATCCTAATTCGGCAAAACTTATTTTTCCGTTTTACATGATAAAATTCAACTTCCAGATTATTCTAACTCAGCATCACCAATATTAAAAGGATACATCAAGTTTTCAGAATAATCAACACAACCCATAACAGATGATCACACCAAAAATAGTACGGGTTTTCAGAAAAACAAACTTTGCATGTAATTCAAAACTTGCATATTGAACATGATATTAATCCTTATGGTTTATCCTAATTATTTAATTAGAAGTGAGTAGGATCTGATACTAATAGATGGAATATGTACCACAACGAAAGCAATAATAGAATCTTATTCACGTGTAATCTAAACAACTAGCACGTATGGAGATTTTAGGATTACCTCTTGAAGCGTAAACACAACAAATCTATGTCG
>MU765181.1:65497-114137 GCA_026770625.1 Nicotiana glauca
TTAAATAAATATAGTGGAATGTAGTTCTCTTTTAAATAATAAAATGAGATGAGCCTCGCTAAACAAAAACACATAAATTATGGGGCCCTCGTTAAATGTTTATATTAATTACTTAGACTTCGGGATGGGCCGTTTAACAAAATTTTTTTAATAATTTACCTCCCTAAACTCGGGTGCACATTTATGTGACCAAAATCCAAATCTCAACGGAGTCGAAATACGTCAATAACCACGGGTACATTGATGTGACGTGGTTCGAGATGTGTTTTCATGACGTTGCAATTCTCTTTAAAATAACGATAATATTAAAAGCGGTTAAAGGCTAAAATTTGCACATAGGTTTGAGCATGTTTAAAAATCAGATAAATAAGCCGAATATGACAATTAAGCGACCGTGCTAGAACCACGGAACTCGGGAATGCCTAACACCTTCTTCCGGGTTAACAGAATTCCTTATCCGGATTTCTGGTTCGCGGACTGTTAAAAAGTCAAACGTTTCCTCGATTCGGGATTCCACCGGTGACTTGGGACACCATAAATCTCCCAAGTGGTGACTCTGAATCTCTTAATAAACGAATCCTGTTTCGATTGTCCTTTAATTGGAAAAATTCCCTTTACTACACCCTTCACGGGTGCGGTAGTGCAAAAAGGAGGTGTGACAATAAGGTTATCCGTTGGATAACCTGTTTTTTATCTGTATTAAATACGAGTCATGTCGAATAATTTATCCGTTGTGGCCCGAATCATATCCGGCCCGACCCGCCCGTTTGCCACTCCTAACTCTGATCTACAAATCTCACCCCGTCTCCACTGGATCTGTTTCAGGGAGTATCCTAAAAATAATAATAAAAATAAAAACGCTCTCGAGACCTCGGGTTAAAAATAGAGGGATCATATTCATCCCACCACAAACCTCAACGTTTTTTTCTCCACTATTCGTCTAAGATGGCTCTGATTAAATTTCATGCTACGGAGAGCAGTGTTTTCCGGGGAAACCAGTAGTGACACGGCAACATACAGGGAAGCAAGTAAAGGGAGTGCCAGTATGGAATGTGACAGTGGCAAATGAATGTCCATGTTCCTACTCAGCTGTAGTAATAACTTGCCATGGAATATCCAAGTCTCGAACACCACTAAATCCAGCAGTTGTGACTGTATCTGGGGATTTATGCAACATCAATAATGGAATTACACCTATATTTCCAAATACTAAAGTTAGCTTCACTTATACCGCCCAGAAAGTGAATTTTGAATTGTCCAGTTATCAAGAAAGTTGCTCTTGATTGGTTAGGGAAAAGGAAAATTCATGAGTTGTACTCTGATTTACTCTTATTTGGCTTGCACCTCGGTAAAAATAAATCATGAAGTACTTTTTGTAACGATCCGACCGGTCGTTTTGACCTCTAGCGCGTCGCTACGCAGTTTGAGGTAATGACCAGCTTCACTTCAACTATTATGACTTGTACGCATGGTTGGAATGAATTTTGGAAAGTTCGGAGTTAATTTCGAAAGAAAAAATTCAATTAGGAAGCTTTAAGGTGAAAGAATGGACTAAGATTGGATTTTTAAGTAAAAGACCTCGGAATCGGGATTCGAAGGTTCCAATATGTTCGTATGATGATTTCGGACTTGGGCGTATGTCCGGATCGGGTTTTGAAAGACCCGGGAACGTTTCAGTACCTATTGTGGAAGTTGGCATTTTTGAAAGAATTTCATAACTTTGGGTTGAAGTGCATTTCAGTGTTATCGTTGTCTGTTTGGGATTCCGAGCCTGGAAATAGCTCTGTATGGTGATTCTACTATTGTGAGCGCGATCGAAAGTGAATTCGGAGGTCCATGGGTCATTTTGGAGTCATTTGGCTAAAGATAGAAATTTGAAGGTTTTTGAGGAGTTTGACCGGAAGTGGATTTTCTGATATCGGGGTCGGATTTCGATTCCCGAAGTTCGAGTAGATCCGTAATGTCGAATATGACTTGTGCGCAAAATTTGAGGTCAATCGGACGTGATTTGATAGGTTTAAGCATCGAATATAGAAGTTTAAAATTCTAAAGTTCATTAAGCTTGGATTGGAGTGTGGTTCATGATTTTAGCGGTGTCTGATGTGATTTGAGGTCTCGACTAAGACCGTGATACATTTTGAGACTTGTTGGTATGTTCGGACGAGGGTCCCGAGGGGTTCGAGTGAGTTTCAGGGTGATTTTGAATCATTTCTAGACCATTTAAGCTGATGTTTATTAGCTACAGCAGTGTGCTACGCGATCACGGAGAACTGGTCGCGATCGCGATAAGTAAAATGTGAGAAAATGACCAGAAATTCGCGATCGCGGAAGGGCTTTCGCGATCGCGTAGAGGAAAGATTCTGATGCACTTACCTGATTTTGGAAGCTTGTATCTCGCAATTTATACAGATTTGGAGATGATACAAAAATAAAAGTTGTAGCCCTTTGTGTCTAGTTTTAATAAAATCAAACCATTTGGCATTTGGAGTTGTGTAAAAAAAGTTATGGGTGGTACACTACAGCCTATCTGGGAAGAGTTTGGAAATCGCGAAGAAGAAATTTGTGTTGCACAAGGCTGACTTTAAAAGCTTATATCTTATAATATACAAGGAACTTGTAGATTAGAAAAGCATAAAAGTTGTAGTCCTTGGAGTCTAGTTTTCAAAAAGTTAAATCATTTACAATTTGGAATTGTTTACAAAAAGTTATGGTCATTATACTAGAGACTGTCTTGAAGAGCTAGGCATTTGTTCTTTGCGATCGTGGAGCATTTTCCGTGATCGTGAAAGGCAAATTTTTGGCTGAGAATTGTTGTGCTTCGCGATTGCGAAGCATTTTCCGCGATCGCGAAGAGTAAATACCTGAGCAGAAGCTATATTTCGAGGTTCCGGCCATTTTTATCATATTTGGAGCTATGGAGCTCGGATTGAAGCGATTTTGAGGCGATTTTCACCACATGGA
Source organism: Nicotiana glauca (assembly GCA_026770625.1). NCBI lineage: Eukaryota > Viridiplantae > Streptophyta > Magnoliopsida > Solanales > Solanaceae > Nicotiana > Nicotiana glauca. The sequence continues at coordinate 68,459 of MU765181.1, forward strand.
TTGGGGTAAGTATTCTATATCTGAAAGTAATTATTCTTCATGATTCTATGGTTATATTCATCATTTATTTCAGATTTAAATGGAAGAAATCAAGATTTTTGTAAAACTTTTCAAGAACGAAAATTCAAGATTTGGAGGTCAAGTTGTTATCGGAATTTGATAAAATTTGTATGGTTGAACTCATATCTGAATGGGATGTCGGATTTTGTGAGTTTTTTTTGGATGCTGGGCACGTGGGCCCGAAGGCGATTTTGTCAACTTTTCGAACGGAGTTAGGCATTTATCTATATTGAATTGTTGTGAGTATTAGAGCATATGTTTATGGATTTTCTTATTTATTGGCTAGTTTGGAGAGTTGTGCATCGATTTGAGTCGTCGGAAGGGCTTGAAAGCCGGTTTTGGAACTTCAGAGCAAGGTGAGCCCCCTTTCTAACCTTGTAAGAGGAAATTGTCCCCCTAGGTAAATTAATTGGATATGTGCTCCTATTTGTGAGGGCTACGTACGCACAAGGTGACGAGAGTCCATACGTAGCTACTATTATACGTAAGTTCGGGTAGTCTAAGACGCAAAAGCATGCTCTACTTGTAATATTTGAAATCTTGTATTCGATTTAAAATGCTTAAAATATATTGAATTGGTAAATGAATTTCTAAAGAAATTAAACATCATTTTCTTGACCATTAAAGAGAATTGCTATTTCTTTGGCTAATTGTTTTTCCCTGATGAAATCTTGATTGATTGTTTGAATGCGTGTTTCTATGTGTACCTGCGTCGCATGTATGATTCGCGAGCGGGGTGATTGTTTATATATATTTGATCGCGTCGCATGTATTATTCACGAGCGGGGTAATAGATGCATCTATAGTTCACGCCATTCAACCCTCTGGCAGTACACAGTTTAAATATTGTTGGATCGGGCCGTACATCCTCAGCATGATTTGCGCATGCTTGTATTGCTTGCCTTGATATTTATAAATAAGGATATTGCTTCCCCGGATTGAGAATAAATGTATAAATGATGAAAATGAATTTGAATAGTTCCCTATAAATAAGAGAATTGTTTACTTGTTTCATGCTATTGAGTTACAATTATTTTTTTTATAAAAACCCGCGATTTACTATAATATTGGTATATTATTATTGGGCCACTAGTAAGCATCAATATCGACCTCTCATCTCTACTTCTTCGAGATTACACGAGATACTTACTGAATATATTTCTTTTGTACTCATGCTACACTTGCTATGCATTTTTGTTGCACATGGATATATACCCCTAGCGGCCCAATGGGCATAGCAGCATGGATGATACAGAGACTTAGGTGAGTTGTATCTCTCGAGGTGATCCGCAACCAGCATAGTCTCTTTCAATGTATAGTACTTACCTTCTGTCCTATTTGTATTCCGGACAGTTATTGCACTTTATTTGATTTCTTAGAAATAGCTCATGCACTTGTGACACCAGGTTCTGGGATGATTATGATATTGTTAAATATTAAGTTTGCTAAAGACATCATCTTATTTTAATGAATTTCAATATTTATTGTTCAATGTATAAAAGAAATAATTTCAATAAGTACTAAAATCGGAATTTAATTAACTTTTTGGTGTTGGCTTGCCTGATAGTGGTGCCCGGCGCCATCACGACCATTAGTGGATTTTGGATCGTGATACTTTTTTTTTTATTCTCAGCTTGTTTATATATTGTTGTTACGTATCATCGTATTATTACTTTAAATACAATATTTATTTTTATTATTATTTTAATTTTATTATATTGTATCAATAAATCTGTTGTTACGTAACGATGAAAAGACCCCTTTTATGTAACGACCGATTTAGTATGGTCGCGTCGTTACCTTATTTTTTTTACTCTCCATAGTCCATCCTACCTTTTTTAATAATTACTCTACCTCATACTCTATTTTTTCTTTGTAATATTATACGTCTATTCTTCAAATTGCTTGTGTGTTTAACAAGGGGCGGCCCGACGAATTTGTTGCATTAAAGCCAAATTTTACGAAGGACTTTAATATTTCTTTTTACAAAAGAATTTTTTTATTTGAAGTCTATTTTCTAGATTTTTTAGACGTAAAGTTATTAATAATTATCTTAAGATTTGTTTCTCCTAATAAGTCTTTCTCAATTAACAATATAACTACTTCATTTAACCTCTTCTGAAATATTGTTGATCTTAGGTATGATTTATCAATTTTAATTTTGAAATATTTTTTACCATTGAAGCAACGATAACAGGAGATATTAACATTATTCTACAAGCAATATAGGCATTTGAAAAAGAAATAAATCTTTTTATTTGATTGATTATATCAATTAAGTTGTTATTATTACAAAATTTAGCTCAAAGTAATAATATAGAACAATAAAATAGACAACAATGTAGAAAAAAAAAGAGGAGATAATCTTATTTCTTCTATGTATTCAAGTGTGTTACAAAATGAGTTCTCATACTCTATTTATAGTATAATATAGAGGTATACCAAAAGAATTCCATAAGTATGTCATTAAGCATTTCAGATCATGGAGGAAGATCATGGGTAGGTGTGGGAGTTACAACAATAATGGTGAGAAGTAGTGGGGGTTACCTACATAATGGAAAAGAGTAGTGGAAGTTATATTTGATTAGTGGACATCCATATAAATATTTATTTCATAACACTCCCCCTTGGATGTCTTTTATATAACGTACCTCGTTAAAACCTTACTAAGAAAAAATCATGTAGGAAAAATCCTAGTGAAGGAAAAAGAGTACACATATCTTGTAATACGCATTACTTGTTGCATCATTAAAAACCTTGCCAGGAGAACCCAGTGGGATAAAACCTTAGCTAAGGAAAAAATAGTACAATGCTTATTTGCCTCCCCCTGATGAAAATATCACTTTATTTCTCGGAGACGACGAATTCCAAGCTTGTATAACAACTTCTCTAATATTGAGATCGGCTATGCCTTGGTCAATTATTCTGCCAAATTATCACTTGAACGAATTTCTTGAACATTTGTTTCATCATTCTGTTGAAGATCGTCTCTGCAAAGAAACTTTGGCTAAATGTGCTTTATTTTGACTTCTTCAATATATCGTTATTTCAATTGAGCTATGCAAGCATCATCATCTTCAATATTATTGGAACCGTATCTTCAAAGAAAAGTCACACATCCTCACATGAAAATAGATTGTTTGAACAACGAACTATGCCTTGCATTTGCATAACCAACAAAACGATGACAATATTTGTTAGAATAAACAAATCTATATCAAGAATTTCTTTTGCAATATAATACTAATCATATTTCAATATCTCCATATAGCCTTTGTACTTTCTGTTGTTGGGACTATTTGTCCAACTTCATATTTTTCAGATGAAGTCAATTTTCATTGCATATTTTTTATTTGGCCAATTATTTATCTGTCCAAATTCCATGACAAATTTGAGCTAAAGATCCTCGTTAATATTCATAATATTGAGCACTACATATTATAAACAATATCGTCAATGATCATTTTACATCGGTTCCATCATCACACAATAAAGACATAACTTATCGAGATCTCATATTTTCAGGTATCTGAGCCTCTCCATGAGGTCTTATAAAGTGTTATGTCATGGTGTTCCTATAAAGAACTTGCCTCCTTATTATGACCATCTTTAACAGTTGCTTATCTCCTTCTTCAAGGAGTTTTATCTTAGGAATCGATTAGTCTATTACGCTTTATCCGTGCCATAAACTTTGTCCATCATGGACGTTATTCTATTTGGAGTATTAGCAAATGAAATATGACATTTACCTTTGGGTCATCAATATGCCTGTCAATATTTTGGAAATGAATATCACTTGAACTTCAAGTTCATATTTTCTTGTACGAGGATCTAGATGTATTTATAATAATTCATTTCACGTAGCACGTTTTTTAGCTGCCTATTTTCTCCCCCTAATGTCGGGATCAGCAACACATTTTCCAACTTTCTTTGGGAACCCATCTTTGTGTATTGTGGCAGCACAATTAAATCATATAGCACATTCGTATTTCTAGATGGGAATATTTGGTTCCTGACCATGAACCAATTGTGATGGGGAGAATCTATCATAACTTGTTGGCTAGATGCGTACAAGTGTTGTTGTATATTAAATAATACATCTCATACCAAATTTCTATTTGGGAGTTTTGTTCTCATAACCAATGATTTAGTGTCACGACCCAAATCCCGAACCTAGTCGTGATGGCGCCTCTCGTGAAGACAAGGCCAGCCAGTCAACTCAATTCATCCTTTTAAAATAACTATTTAACATAATTATAGTACAACATGATTTAATAATACCAAATAGCGGAAATCCAACCCAACGTAGTCCTAACCGGGGTGTCACAAGTCATGAGCCACTAAGAAATCCTGATAAAGTCTACTAATTACGAAATTCGATACAATAATTCGAATAACTTAGAAATAATAAGATAAAGGAGTCACGGGGGCTGCGGACGCCAACAGCTACCTCGTAGTCTCCGAACACCACCTGGACTGGAAAGATTAGCTCTCAAATATGTAAATATGCTATGCCTGAATCTGCACACACGGTGCAGGGATTAATGTGAGTACTCTGACCCAGTGAGTAATAAAAATAAATAATGACTGAAAGCATGAAATCTCATAAAGGCACAAATAACGCTATCCCAAGCAGTATAATCAGTTACACCATAAACCGTGAAGTGTCAGATAAATCTCTTTTAAAACAGTGAAGACAAATAATTTCAACAAGTAAGAAATAATCTGAAACCTGCCCCTCGGGCTCAATATCAAATTCTCAGTACAGTCTCAGCCCCACAGGCTCACTCGCAACTCACAAAACACAACATCAGCCTCTCGGGCTCACTCCCAACTCACAACACACAACATCGGCCTCTCGGGACCACTCCCAACTCACCTGGGTACTCTGCGCTCACTGGGGGTGTGTACAGACTCCGGAGGGGCTCTTACAGCCCAAGCGCAATATCATAACGCCTGAAAGCCTTCAGACATCACACTAGAGGCCAGAAAGCCTCCTCACACAACACTCGAGGCCTGGAAGCCTCCTCACATCACTCAACATATCCTCACATATGGCCCTCGGCCTCAATCAGTCCAGAAAATAATCATAAGCCCCTTGGGCATCAGTAAAACAATGGTGCTCAGCTCAAACAACATTATAAATATCATTTAAATCTCAAGTTGAGTATAAATGTAGCTGAGTTCATGAAATAGTATAATTCAATTGGACTGAGTTCAAATAATATTTCAATTAGTGAGGAAAAATAGTGATGGAAATTCAAAAAAAGGGTTTCAAACAATTGGCACGAGGCCCAAGTATTGCAATAAGCCCAAATCATGGTGAAAATAACAACTCTTTATCAAATACACGGTAAAATATCAACCGAGATGGACCAAGTCACAATCTATAATAGTAAATGACCCCGCGCTCGTCATGCAACTCGTGTCTCACCTCAACATAGCACTATGTTGTGTAATCCGGGGTTTCAAACCCTCAGGACATCATTTAAAATTATTACTCACCTCTAGACGGTCAAAAGTCTAGCTCGCTATGCCCTTGCCTCTCGAATTGGCCTCCTCGTGCGACGAATCTGCCCAAAATCACAATGAATATGCTGCATTATACTAAAGAGACAATGCCCAATCGAATACAATCGAAAATTATCAAAATTCCCGAATTTGACAAAACCCGAGCCCTGGGCCTACATCTCGAAACTCAAAATTTTTTTTACGTTTTCAGAATCCTCATACTCTCACGAGTCTAACCATACAAAAATTACCCAATTCCGACACCATTTGGTCCTTCAAATCATCATTTTATATTTTTAAAAGATTCCACAATTTTCTTCTCAAATTCATCTCAAATCACGAATTAAATGACGAATTCAATGATAGATTCATGTACTCTAACCAAATCTGAGTTAGAATCATTTACCCGATGAATTTCTTGAAAAACCTTCGAAAAATCGCCAAAATCCGAGCTCCCACGGGTAAAATATCAAATAAAACCCAACTTTTCGTATTTATAGAGTAACTCTCGGATTCCGACACCGCTGACCGCACAAAAATGACCGCGATCCATGTCCAACATGCGCGGTCCGCGCACAAATGACCGCGGCCGCGCAGCTTTTTTTAACTACAGTGACAGGCTTCAGTATTTTGGCCATAACTTTCTCTACAGATGTCCAAATTACTATATCTTTAGCTTTCGGTAAACTAGACATGAAGGGCTAAAACTTTTTTTTTCAATCAACTCAAAATTCTTTGTATATAAAAAGATATGAGCTTCCGAAGTATGACTAGAGGGCAGGTTCTTCAGTGCAGCCGCGACCGCTTTTGTGCGGTTCGCGCGATGCCTAGCGCGGCCACGCCCTATTTAGTGCGGTCCGCACTTCACTCACCGCGGACACACTTCCTCTTTGTGCGGTCCGCGCGGGTGGGTTCCGAGGCCTGCAACCTTTCTGGACCTTCTACAGCTATGATTTTCGGCTTAAAACATCCCGGAACCTATCCGGAACTCACCCGAATTCTCGGTACTTCAAACCAATTGTACCAACACTTCCTAAAACCTTATTCAAACTTGTTCAAATCATCAAAACACTTCAAATAACATCAAATCTCTCAAAAGACATCGGATTAAAGCCTAAGTTTCTAAAATCTTTCGAAACACGTCTTTAATCAAAACCCAACTAAATCACGTCCGAATGACCTGAAATTTTGTACGCATATGCCAAATGACAAAAAGACGCTATAGCAACTTTCGGAATTTCATTTCGACTCCCGGATCAAAATCTCACCTACCAACCGGAATTCGCCAAAATACTAACTCCGCCAATTCAAGCCTGATTCTACATCGGACCTCCAAAATCATTTTCGATCACACTCCTAAGTCATAAATCATCCCCAAAGCTAACCGAATCATCGGAATTCAAATCCGAACCCCCTAACTCAATAGTCAACATCCGGTTGACTTTTCCCAACTTAAGGCTTCTTAAAAGAGACTAAGTGTCTCATTTTTATTAAAACCACTTCGAATCAACTCGATTACCCAAGATATGGATAATGACGCTTAAGGAAACTGAAAATGGAGAAATCGGAGCAGTAACTCATGAGACGACGGGTGCAGTCGTCACATCTAGCTATAATTGGAGGCATACAATTTTTGCTAAACCAACTTGGATTTAAACTAGCATTATCAAGATAAATTATGATAATATATATTTTGGAACTGTGCTCTAGTAATTTGAGAAAACAACATTGCAAAAACCAAAGTGCAAATTGAAAACAAACGCACATGTGACCATACAATAGATGCGTCTAGTAAATGGTCCACATGGAAGGTGACTGAGACCATATATATCACCTTGTATTCGTTCCAGAAATCAAGGGATTCAGTCCCAACCTTAACTGGTATATCCTGAGAATAAGCACTAGAGAATTCTTGAAGAATCTTCTATTTATTCAATATATGCCAATGTGAATTCTCAATTAATTTTCGCATCAATTAACCGGGATGGCCAACCGGTCATGCCAACTGATATTTATTTTAGTAAACATTTAATCTACTGTGGCATATGATTTCATATCATGTGTAACAACTTGACCGGTCGTTTTGAGAAATTAAGCTTCATTCAGCGGCGTAAGATCTAGAAAAGCCTTAGAATATAAGTATCGACTTGCGTGCATGGTGGAATTTAGTTAACGGATGGTTTAGAGTCAAAATTTGAAGAAAGCAACTAGCTTTGGGAGTTTAAATGGTGAGAATTTGACTGGAATTGGACTTTTGGGTAAACGGCCCCGGAATGAATCGTGGACGATCACAACAGCTTCGTATGGTGATTTTGGACTTCGGTTGAGGCATTTCGGCGAAAGTTGGAAAAATTGAAGTTTGAAAAAAAGAAAATGTTTGACCCACGGTTGACCTTTGTGATATCGGGATCGGAATGCAATTTCGAGTGTTGAAACAGCTCCGTTATATCATTTTGGACTTGTCTGCAAAATTTGGCGTCATTCCGGGTTCATTTGATCGGTTTCGGCGCAAGATTTGGAAGTTCATAGTTCGATTCATAGTGTGATTTATCGTTTCGGTGTTGTTGGATACGATTTGAGACCCCCGAGAAAATCCGTGTTAGGTTATGTGACTTGTTTGTGTGTTTAGATTGGGTCCCAAGGGGTTCGGGTGTGTTCTGTGTGGGCTACTTGTCATTGTCCCCATTTTTGGAAATGCTGATTTGCTGCTTCTGAAATCCTTCTTCGCGATCGCGAATAGACTCTCGCATTCGCGATGTATTGTTTCTGAGCACCTCGAAATCCTTCTTCGCGTTCACATCTTTCCCCTCGCGTTCGCGAAGCACTGCATTCTCCTTCTTCGCGTTTGCGTGTCTCCCTTCGCGATCGCGAAGCCTCGCATTTTTCTTCTCCGCGTTCGCGAGTTAATCATCGAATTCGTGATGAGCAACCTGGGCAGGCTCAAAATTTCTTCTACGCGATTGCGACTCTTCTCCCGCGATCGCGATGCACAAAAACCTGGGCAGACTGAATATATTACAAAGTCGAGGGTTTCACCATATTTTGACTTCTAGAGCTCGGTTCTTGGAAATATTTGGAGGGATTTTCACCTAGGCGACTTGGATAAGTTATTTTTACTCGGTTTAGACTAATTTCCATGAATCTGCTCTTAAATTCATCCTTTATTTTTGGAATTTTGGTAGAAATTGGAGGAAAAGTTCTTAGACCTAGAGATTGGGTTTTGATTGAGTATTTGATATCGGATTGGGATAATTTTGATATGGTTATACTCGTGAGAGTGTGAGAATTCTGAAAATAAATTTTATCCGATTCCGAGACGTGGGCTCGAGGGGCGTTTTGGTCATTTTTCATAATTCTGCGTATTAGCTAAGAATTTAATTATAGAATCTGTTACTTGAAGCGTCTATGAAATTGAATTGAATAGATTTGGGCCATTTGGAGTCGAATACTCATGACAAGAACGTGGTTTCTAGTTGATTTTGAGCCGGTTCGAGGTAAGTATCTTGCCTAACCTTGTGTGGGGGACTTCCCCTTAGGATTTAAGTCTTCTCTGTTAATTGTAGTCTGTATACGCGAGGTGACGAGTGCGTTCTCGAATTTATTTGTGGAACAAAAACTGGCTTTTGCGGGTTCTTAGGTCCTTATATTCACCGAGTATGAAGTTGTTCTTGATATGATGGAATTCCCTATTACTAGTTTCACCTCTACATGTTTTACTTGGAATTAATTGCTTTATGGTTCATTCTTATTGCCTAATTGACTCTTACTTTGCTCAACTGAAGATCTTTACCTCCTTTATTATCATGGTATCTTTCATAACTGCTTGTCTTTATTGGAAATCATTATTATCTCTCATGTATTTATTTAGTCTTAATTGACATTACGATTATCTTCCCGCTACTCATCCTTAATAGAAATTATTGTATATCCTTCGTAACTTGCCCAACCTTAAAAGAAGTGTAGATATTCTATGTTAGTTGATATTTCCTTATTTGAAATTATTTGACTCATGTTAATTTTCTTGTTGTTGGACTACATGTTATGGGGTCGTTGCTTCGTATTATTTTCTCCCTTGTTAAGTTGTTCTTATTACGCTTAGTATTCTCTATTGTGGTTATTCCTTGGGAGCTAGTTTTACCGTCGCCTAGTGAATGAAAGTTTTTGAGTTGATTTACTTGCCGTGCATTTGTATATATATTGTCATTGTTGTTGTTGTACTTGGGTTGTTGATGCATGAGGTTTCTGCCGTGCGGTTGTTGATATTATGATGCACGAGGTTTCTACCGTGCGATTGTTGTTGTGGGGTCGCACGAGGTTTCTTCCATTCTATTGCTACTATTGATATGTTGCACATGCGGCGTAGTAAGGCGGGATATATATATATGCTTATATGTGGGTTGTGCATGTGGCGCGACATGGTGGTAACATTGTAATGCACGTGTGGCGAAACAAGGCGGGGCACTTATTATGTTATTATTTGCACACGTAGCGGAATAAGGTGGGCTATTTCAGGGGTTGATTGTGAGTATATGTGAGGGCCTGAGGGCATTTCTATTTGTTTAAATGTTGTGAATATGGTACGCTTAACTGTATGAGCTTTATCTCATGGGAGTTGTAAGAAAACATCGTACGAGCTGCCCGTTCTTCTTCTAACGTTTATTAATTATTACAAATCTTGTTAAAGCATTTGCACAAGCATACACGTTGTTGAACACTCCTATGGGATGTGATCCTCTTGATTTTGCTAAGTATAGATGTACGCCATCGTTTACTTATTATATAGGCGAGAGTGGCCCTTGTTAGTAAGTGAGTCGTCGGTATGACCGTGAGGCTGATGGGGGAATAGGATGTCAAGTGTTAGATTTCAGGTACTGGGACTCATGAGTTGTAATTTGTTCGTGAGTCGGTATTTTGTGGAAATTGTTGGATAAGACCTGATGTGAACATTGTCGTAGGATCGGAGTGATGGTTTTGTTTTCCTTTACTACGTTGTGATCTTGGAATTTGGGTTGTGTTTTTTGCTCGTTCTTATGTGTCATTATCCTTAGTATTTTCGTTTTTACTCGCTTTTCTCCTCCCTTATTATGATTGTAGCATTGTTAGTCATTTCGTATAGTCTTTAAATAAATATATATATCATGTTCCGTTGTTCCTATAATTGTACTGTTATTTAGACCGCTAGGTGTCTTGACTGTTCCTCGTCACTACTCCACCGATGTTAGTCTTGATACTTACTGGGCACCGTTGTAGTGTGCTCCTGCTACTCTTCTGTATATTTTTATTGTGCAGATCCAGGTACTTCCACTCAGTTAAATCATCCTTGCGAGGAGGCATTTTTGTAGGGACTTCAAGGTATTTCTGCCACGTCTGCTGACCGAGGAGTCCCTTTCTATCTTTCTGTAATAAGTATAGTCCTTTCAGTATTTTCCCTTGTTTAGACATTTTCGGAGTTAGAGCTTCTTATGTATCTCTTAGCTTGTGATTTGTGAGATTTCGGGTGTTGGAAAATTGTCGTTAGCTTTGAGAGTCGTTATTGTATGTGTCAAGCGGCACCTTAAACACTGTTTTATTTTACTATTTAAGTTTTAAATCATTTCTTCCGCAATTATTGTTTATATTTTGCATTATTAGGGTTACCTAGTAGTAAAGGCTAGGTGCAATCACGATGGTTCACGGAGGGCGAACCGGGGTCGTGACAAGTTGTTGTCAGAGCTCTAGGTTCATAGGAGTCACGAATCACAAGACGGTTTATTAGAGTCTCATGGATCTGTACGGAGACGTCTGTACTTATCTACGAGAGGCTACGTAAGCATTAGGAAAATTCCACTTCATTTGATTTCCCTGTCGGTGCGTGATTTTTGACATCACAATCCTAAACCTTTGTCTTCTACTCTCTCATAGATAGTGAGGACACGTACTACCCGAGATGATTAGGCACATGCGCCCCCTACTGCAGTCGTCAGAGGCCGGAGCCGAGGTAGAGGCCGAGTACACGCACGTGGTGCAGCAAGAGCACCAGTGCGAGTTGCCACCGAGGCACCACCAGCAGATCCAATAGGAGTTCATGCACCTAACACGCCTACTTCTACTACTACTCCAGCCCTTCTGGAGACTTTGGCACAGTTTATAAGCATGTACACCACTTTGGCTCAGGCGGGGTTGCTTCCCCTTGCTGCAGCCACATCCCAGGTCGGGAGAGGAGCACAGACTCCCGCCGCCCGCACTCCTGAGCAGCGAGTACATGTTGAGCAGGTCCTTGAGATTATTCCTGTGCAGCCTACAGTCCAAGATCAGCCTGAGGGCAGGGCAGCAGCTTCCGAGGAGGAGGAGCTAAGGCTTGAGAGGTTCAAAAGGTACAGGCCTCCTGTATTCAGTGGTCTAGCATCGGAGGATGCTCTAGGATTTCTAGATGAGTGTTACCGCATTCTCCGTACCATGGGTATATCAAAATCGAGTAGGGTTTCTTTCACCGCCTTCCAGCTTCTAGGAGCCGCCTATGAGTGGTGGTGCACCTATGAGTTAGACAGTCCAGACGAGGCTACTTCTCTGACTTGGACCCAGTTTTCAGATATGTTTTGTCCCTCATAGCCTTAAGGATGCATGTTGCTGAGTTTGAACATTTGCGCCAGGGTTATATGACTGTCTTGGAGTATGCTATCCATTACACCAGCCTGGCCAGACATGCCCCAGCCTTGGTTTCTACTGTTCATAAGAAGGTTTGCCGGTTTATTGAGGGACTTATTCCCAACATCCGGTCTAGCATGGATCGTGACTTGGAGATGGATATTTCTTATCAGCAAGTGGTGAACATTGCTAGGAGGATAGAGGGTATGCATGCCAGGGAGAGAGAGGACAGGCGGGGTCATGAGAGAGATGGCAGACGAGATCAGGAGAGAGAGTTTGAGGAGGCGAGGAGACCTCATAGACCGGGGAGATATGTTGGTCCTTATTTTGGAGGCAGGGTGCATCATGGTAGAGGTTTTATGGGTCAGCCAGTTCAGTTCGCGCTTCAGGCTTTGCATGGTGACTCAGGTGTTCATGGTTCTCGGAGTACCTGTACCGCACAGTTTCTACTGCCTCGTCAGCAACTAGGTTGCTTTGAGTATGGAGATACTAGCCATATGGTGAGAGATTGTCCTAGACTTTGGGCCTATGTGTCACAACGAGGTATTCAGGCGAGTAGAGGTCACCTAAAAGGGGGAGGCCCAACCCGTTATGTGTTTTATATAGTAGGCTTAAGGCAGCTATGTCAGGTGACGTCATTCAGGTATGCCTCGATTTGTTATAAAGGAGCACCATCTCTAGTTCATTACAGTCCTACTTATCGGGATGAGTTCCCCTATTTTGTTGCTCCCTTTATGGGTGCATTTCGTGGTTTGCACTCTATTTAGGTGATTACTATGCTGGGAGGTTCTATAAGTGATAGTCGTGTCTATCGTCTGTTTCTAGCCATTGTCGGGAGTTATGAGGCTAGTAGTAAATTCCCATTGTCCGTTTCGATAGGTTTGATGTGATTCTAAGTATTCTTGGTTGCGAGCTGTGATTTTTATGCTCCACTGGTGTAGGAGCCAGTCCGTGTTGTAATTTTGTCGACGGAATTGATCTAGTGAGAGTTTCTAGATGGCTTGATGTGTACCCTACTTGTGATTCAGAGTTGAGGGCGAGACCCTTGTGATTTCAGGTGATTTGATGTGTTGAGACCGGGTTGTGTACCACGGCAAGAGTTATATCAGTATAAGATCCTTGTGATTTTTTTATACGCTTTAATTCTTTCTCGTTAGGTTTTTTTGTAGATTAGCGTTGATAGAAAATTTGTGCTTGTTTGATAGTTCCCATATCCTGTCATTTTCATTCTATGCTTCTTGAGTTTTAGCTTGTGGGGTGTGTGCCCATTGGTATTAGTTGAGATTTGGTGATCCGGGTGTTTAGTTATGTGGCTTTCGTGGTTATTGTATCATCGCCAGTATTGTGGAGGTTTGAAATGGGTTCCTATTGAAAGGCTTATGGCCGGTGCTAGATTTGATTTCGGGCGAATATTGTGATAAAAAATATTACTGTAGGCCTACATATGATGTGTCGAGTTGCAAGGTTGTATTATATGGGCATGGGCATGAATTGGTGCAGCTGGTTGTGATTGATACTGGGTATGGATTTAGAATTGGGTCTTTTGGAAATGGATGGAAGGTGAGAATTCTGGTTCTAAGGTTTATTGGTATTTCTAGAAAGGCTAAATTTCAATTGAGATGTGTCGTCGGGATTATGTGGATTGGGGTGACGTGGGATCACCCGCGAGTGTATGTTGGAAGTGTGTATTCAGTGACTTGAGGAGTTCGAGGCAAATCTTAGCACGTTTGACGACGAATGATGGTTTTAAGAGGGGGAGGATGAAACGACCCGACCGGTCGTTTCTAGGAATTAAGCTTCGTTCAACGCCGTAAGGTCTGGAACAGCTTCAGAATATGAGTATCGACTCGCGTGCATGGTGGAATTCAGTTAAAGGATGGTTTAGAGTAAAAATTGGAAGAAAGGAACTAGCTTTGGAAGTTTAAATGGTGGGAAATTGATCGAAATTGGACTTTTGAGTAAATGGCCCCAGAATGAGTCGTGGACAATCTCAACAGCTTCGTATGGTGATTTTGGACTTAGGCACGCCTCTGGATTCAGATTTGGAGGTCCGTAGGGTAAATTGAGGCATTTCGACGAAAGTTGGAAAAGTTGAAGTTTGGAAAAATGAAGAAGTTTGACCCACGGTTGACTTTTGTGATATCGGGGTCGAAATGTGATTTCAACAGTTGGAGCAGCTCCGTTATGTCATTTTGAACTTGTCTGCAAAATTTGGCATCATTCCAGGTTGATTTTATCGGTTTTGGCGCAAGATTTCGAATTTGGAAGATTTGAAAGTTCTTAGTTCGATTCAGTGTGATTCATCGTTTTGGCATTGTTGGATGCGATTTAAGACCCCAAGTAAATCCTTGTTAGGTTATGTGACATTTTTGTGTGTTTAGATGGGGTCCCGAGGGCTTCGGGTGTGTTCCGGGTCATTTTCCCCATTTTTGGAACTGTTGATTTGCTGCTTCTGATATCCTTCTTCGCGATCGCGAATAGCCTCTCGCATTCACTATGCATTGTTGCCGACCACCTAGAAATCCTTCTTCGCGTTCGCATCTTTCCCATCGCGTTCGCGAAGCCCTGCATTCTCCTTCTTCGCGTTCGCGTCTCTCCCTTCGCGATCGCGAAGCCTGATATTTTTCTTCTCTGCGTTCGCGATGAGCAACCTTAATATTTCTTCTACGCGATCGCGACTCTTCTCCCGCAATTACGATGTAAAAAAACCTAGGCAGACAGAATATATCACAACGTCGAGGGTTTCACCATTTCCACCATATTTTGACTTCTAGAGCTCGGTTCTTGGCGGATTTTGGAGGGATTTTCACTTGGGCGACTTGGGTAAGTGATTCTTAATCGGTTTGGACTAATTTCCATGAATCTTCTCTTAACTTCATCCTTTAATTTCGAAATTTTGGTAGAAATTGGGGGAAAAGTTCTTAGACCTAGAGACTGGGTTTTGAATGAGTATTTGACATTGGATTGGAATGATTTTGATATGGTAAGACTCGTGAGAGTGTGAGGATTATGAAAATATAAATTTTATCCAATTCGAGGCGTGGGCTCGAGGGGCATTTTGGTCATTTTTCATAATTTCTTGTATTAGCTTTGAATTTAATTGTAGAATCAGTTACTTGAAGCGTTATTTACATTATAAAATTGAATTGAATATATTTGGGCAATTTGGAGTCGAGTACTCGTGGCAAGAACGTGGTTTCTAGTTGATTTTGGGCCGGTTCGAGGTAAGTATCTTGCCTAACCTTATGTGGGGGACTTCCCCTTAGGATTTGAGTCTTCTCTGTTGATTGTAGTCTGTGTACGTGAGGTGACGAGTGTGGCTCGGACTTATTTGTGGAAAAATACTAGCCTTTGAGGGTTCTTAGGTCCTTATATTCACCGAGTATGAAGTTGTTCTTGATATGATGGAATTCCCTATTACTAGTTTTACCTCTACATGTTTTACTTGGAATTAATTGCTTTATGATTCATTCTTATTGCCTAATTGATTCTTACTTTGCTTAACTAAAGATCTTTACCTCCTCTATTGTCACGTTATCTTTTATAACTGTTTGTCTTTATTAGAATTCGTTATCATCTCTCATGTATTTATTTAGTCTTAATTGAGGTTACGATTATCTTTCCGTTGCTTATCCTTAGTTAAATTGTTGTATATCCTTCGTAACTTGCCCAACCTTAAAAGAAGTGCAGATATTCTATATCAGTTGATATTTCATTATTTGAAATTATTTGACTCATGTTAATTTCCTTGTTGGTTGACTACATGTTATGGGGTCGTTTCTTCATATTATTTTCTCCCTTGTTGAGTTGTTCTTATTACGCTTAGTATTGTCTATTGTGGTTATTCCTTGTGAGCTAGTTTTACCGTCCCCTGGTGAACGAATGTTCTTGATTTGATTCACTTGTCGTGCACTTGTATATATATTGTCATTGTTGCTGTTGTACTTGAGGTGTTGATGCACGAGATTTCTGCCATGCGGTTGTTGGTATTGTGATGCACGAGGTTTCTACCGTGCGATTGTTGTTGTGGGGTCGCACGAGGTTTCTGCCATTCTATTGCTACTATTGATATGTTGCACATGCGGCGTAACAAGTCGAGATATGTATATATGCTTATATGTGGGTTGCGCATGTGGCGAGATAAGGTGGTAACATTGTGATGCACGTGTGGCGAAACAAGGTGAGGCACTTATTATGTTATTATTTGCACACATGGCGGAATAAGGTGGGCTATGTGAGGGGTTGATTGTGAGTATTTGTGATGGCCTGAGGGCATTTCTGTTTGTTTAAATGTTGTGAATATGGTACACTTAACTGTATGAGCTTTATCTCGTGGGATTTGTAAGGAAACATCGGACGAGATGCCCGTTCTTCTTCTTACGTTTATTAGCCGGTAAGAATCTTGTTAAAGCACTTGCACAAGTATACACGTAGTTGAATATTCCTTTTGGATGTGAAGTCCTCCTGATTTTACTAAGTATAGACGTACGCCCTCGTTCACTTATTATATAGGGGAGAGTGGCCCTGGTTAGTAAGTGAGTCGTCAGTATGACCGTGAGGCTGATGAGGGCATAGGATGCTAAGTTTAATATTTCAGGTACTGGGACTTGTGAGTTGTAATTTGTTCGAGAGTCGATATTTCGTGAAAATTGGTTGATAAGACCTTATGTGAACATTGTCGTATGATCGGAGTTATGGATTTGTTTTCATTTACTATATTGTGATCTTGGAATTTGGGTTGTGTTTTTGGCTCGTTCTTGTGTGTCATTTTTCTTAGTATATTCGTTGTTACTCGTTGTTCTCCTCCCTTATTGTGATTGTAGCATATTTTGTCATTTCGTACAGTCTTTAAATATATATATATATATATATATATATATATATATATATATATATATATATATATATATATATCATATTCCGTTGTTCCTATAATTGTACTATTATTTAGACCGGTAGGTGTCTTGACAGTTCCTCTTCACTACTTCACCGATGTTAGTCTTGATACTTACTGGACACCGTTGTGGTGTGCTCATGGTACTCTTCTGTACATTTTTGTTGTCCAGATCCAGGTACTTCCACTTAGTTCTATCATCCTTGCGAGGAGGCGTTTCTGTAGAGACTTCAAGATATTTCTGCCACGTCTGCAGATCGAGGAGTCGCTTTTTATCTTTCTGTAATAAGTATAGTCCTTTCAGTATTTTCCCCTGTTTAGATATTTTCGGAGTTAGAGCTTCTTATGTATCTCTTAACTTGTGATTTGTGAGAATCCGAATTTTGGGAAATTATTGTTAGCTTCGAGAGTCGTTATTGTATGTGTCAAGCGGCACCTTAAACAGTATTTTATTTTACTATTTCGGTTTTAAATTATTTCTTCCGCACTTATTATTTATATTCCGCATTGTTTGGCTTACCTAGTCGTAGAGACTAGGTACCGTCACGATGGTTCACGGAGGGTGAACCAGGGTTGTGACATCATGCTTATACATCTGTAGTACAAATAGAAAAAAAATCGGGTAACTTTCATATTTACCCTGTATGTTATAGTAATGTAAAGATAATCGATCTTCCTTTCATTTATAGTCTCAGTATGCCAATCAGTTTGGCTAATACATTTGAACTCAAAAAGTATATTTTGAGATTTACTACCACCAATGCCATGAATAATTTTATTTATTCGGGTAGTAACAAGTTCGCTCTTTAGGAGCTCTCAATAATTTTGTATTACAAGATCTTTTATACCACCATCCAAGTGATGAATTTTTCCTCCACAGAAAAAATTATCTTATCATTGTCATAATAAAAAACATTATTAGACAAGACTCATTTCTTGCTTTACTTTTGCCTTTAACAACTTTTTATAAGGCATGGTAAAATATTTTTGGCGTGCCACGTGTACACGACCAATGACATATTCATATAACCACAATAATATTCATTCTCTTTATTTCTATCAAACCTCCCTTAGGGGTGAGTTATGATATTTATCCAACTATGCATAAGTACATTATTATGCATAATCTTTATCACATGAAGTATATATTTTCACATTCACTTTTAGGAATGAGTCTGCATTTAAAATGTGTATCACAAGTCACATTTTCAAGTAATGGATTATAATCATGTGAGTGTGTTCGTGTTAATAGACCACATCGATACATATTTCCTTCACATTTGAAGGATATTTCGAGAACCCTTATTGTTCTCCTTTTTACAATTACCATGGTGATGACTATTATCAGTTTGATCTTTGGCACGACCATGTTCATTGGTCAACCACTTGTCTTTATTTAGACTTAGTATGCACCGCTATAACATTCACTTCAAGAATGGAGCATATCAAGTGGGATAAGCTTCATGCTTTTTCATGAAAATATATTATTTTTCTTTAGCCATCATTATATAATCAATATGGTGCATTGGGGCTCAAACCAACGCCTTACCCATATAAAGACATGTTAGACTATTATTCCACTCAAAACTAACTCTTATCATCATGGTGCACCAGAACTTGGACCCGATGTCTTACCCTCATGGTGCGCTGGAACTGGAACCCACCGTCTTACCCTCAATTAATCACATGTTATATGTCTTTCCCTTGACCAGTGGCATAAAAGTACAATAAGATTCACGTTCGAAGCTTTATAAATATTATCACTTCTACAAATAGATAAAACAATTTCAAAGGATTCGAATTTTAATTCATACGGTCTTTAGCAGCAACTAGTTGCTTTGCCTTTTCAAGAACACCAAAAAAATATTGATCCTCCAATACTTATCCAAAGTACTCTTGGCCCTATTCCCTTAAAAAGAATGGAGGTTTCTTCTTCTTTGCAATACTGCAAAATGGCTTCATACTGCTTTGTTGAACCCTGCACGCAATGTAAATAAACAAAAGCATGTGTCATGTTTTCAATAATGAATAAGAGAAGTGTAGTTAGAGAGATGACACCATTTTCCAATTCGAACGAAACCATTTTATTTCTGAATATTGATATGGCATATGGAAATGCCAAGGTTTCCATTGGCTCAACTAAATTGATTCATGGTTGTAGCTCCCATGGCAGACTTTATCTCTTATAGAAAATATAAGATGAATATAGCAATTTGTGATGATAACGTGTTATAAAACTTAGTTCAAAGTTATAATATTGAACAATAAAATAAACAACAATGTAGAGAGAAAGAGAGGAGATAATCTTATTTCTTCTATGTATTCAAGTGTATTACAAAATGAGTTCTCATCCTCTATTTATAGTACAACATAGAAGTATACCAAAAGAATTCCATAAGTATGTCATTAAGCATTTGGGATCATGGAGGAAGATCATGGGTAGGTTATAAAGGTGTGAAAGTTACAACAATAATGGTGAGAAGTAGTAGGGGTTATATACATAATGGAGAAGAGTAGTGGAAGTTATATTATTAGTGGACATCCATACAAATATGTATTTCATAATAGTTATCTTCTAATTGTACTATTTTTCTTAACACTTTTAGTTCAAAAAATAAATCTAAACCATCAACATCTGATTGATTATTAAGCCTTTAAGGAATATTCAAAATTAAGACAATATTTTTCAAATTTCCATCATATGATCTCAGTTTTTTTATCGCTAAATAGAAAACTAAAAATATTTTCATATGCTTCCAATTGTTCAAATTTTTTAAATTGAAAAAATAGCCTTATGTGCTATGTGTAAAAAGTCAATCTACTCTAAAGGAGTTTTCGAGAGATTTTGAGACTTCATTATCAATATTCTCATCAAACTGTTTTTCTTATATATCACACGTTTCTTACGAAATTTGGGTTCGATATTCATTAAAAATGTAATTTCTTTGACAGAAATCATAGTAGTTACAAAACCTTCTTCTTTATATTTGTAAAAGAAAAAAATCAATTTTTTTTACTTCATACAACTTTTTTTAAACTTACATATAGCCTATTAGGTGTAACAAAAAATAGATCCCCCATAAATGTGGGGCCTAAAGCTGTTGCTTTATCTGCTTTAGGAAAGGGTCGCCCTGTGTGTAACATTATGAAATGACAGAAAACGATAGTACAATCTATCCAAATATTTTATAAACTAAAAGAATACACTACATATATTAAGAAACAATATATAACAACCATCCAAATAAATCGTTATCAATTAATTTTCGGGAAATTTACACAATATACTTATAGGGCCATTTTGATTATCTATATTTACTTAATTACACTTGATTCTCCAAAACTAATTACTTGCTCAGGGTGTTCACAGTTCGGTTTAGTAAGTTTATGATTAAAACCAAAACCAAACCAATTTAATCGGTTTTTAAAATCAAAATCAAACCAAATTAAATACAAATCATCGGTTTGGTTGTTATTGGTTTGGTTTGGTTTTTCGGTTCTTAGTAAGATAATGATAAGTCGATAATAGTAAAACAACACTAGACAATAATCTGAAAATAATTTGCTAAATTTATGCTTTTTTATATATTTCTTTCAGAACTGAAAATTTATTTAACTGCTAATATGAAAAGAATGAACAAAAAAAACTAAAAGTTTGCTTTCTCAAGCTTTAGCCAATGTAGTCCTGCAATTTGAGTTTGCTTTCTTTACTCTTGTGGTATAATTTTTTTTAACTCTTCTATTAGGCAAAAGTATGTATAGAGGGTTAGAGAATTAGAGTCTCTTAAGGAAAAGAAAATTGGCCGATTCCTATTATTTTGGGCTTAGGAAGTCTTTTAAGATATAAGTAGGATAAACCAAAATTCAAAATAACAATTAAATTGCATAAAATATCTAAAATTATTTAGAAAAAGATATTATAATATATATAAATAATTATTAAATTTTATATATAATCCATCGGTTTGGTTCGATTTATTTTTCGGTTTGTTGTAATAGAACCAAAACCAATCCCAATATTATCGATTTTTAAAATTTAAAACCAAAACCAATCCAAATCAAGAAAAATATCGGTTTACTTAATCGGTTTTGTTTGATTTTTGGTTTGGATCGATTTTTCGTCAAATCGTGAACAGCCCTATTACTCGCATATCCATTCCCTTAATAAGTTGTATATTTAAACAAATGTTTAGCGTAATTTGCTCAATTAATAAAAAAATAAATGTTTATGCTCTTGTCACGATCCAAAATCCACTAAGGGTCGTGGTGGCGCCGGACACCGCTGTCTGGCAAGCCAACTTAATCAATCGATTAACTTCTCTTTTTAATACCTTTGAAATCTAGGACTTTTCCTTCCATTTTTCATAAATAAAAAGATCACCACTTAAATTCAAATTAAATATTTAATGGTTAGTACAAATCTTTCGAAAACCATCCCAGAACCCAGTGTCACAAATGCATGAGCATCTACTGATAAAAAAAAAAATAACATCCGTCCGAAATACAATGGACAGGAAATAAATAAGATATGCTGAAAGGGACTATACTAGCTACGGGTCGCCTCGAATAATGCAACTCACCTAGTCCAAGAATTATCCGCGCTGCTACGCCCAGTAGGCTGTTAGAGATACATATACCTGTGCAACAAAAATGAACAGAAATGTAGTATGAGTACGTAAAGAACGTGTACTCAATGAGTATCCCGCCTAATCTCGAAGAAGTAGAGACGAGATGGTCAACTTCGAGACTTACTAGAGGTCCAATGATAATGTAATAAAAATGTGGAGAAATCATGGATTTTTATAGCAGTTCTATCTCGCAAGGCGGAAAAACAGGTAAATACCTTCAACAAATATTAGGGGATTTTCAAGTTTACTTTTTATTATCTTATCGATTTATATCAAGCCATGAAAGGCAATTTCCACATTTAAAATTCTCAAGATAAATAACATGCGCAATTCACATCGAGGCGACAGCCCGATCCAACAAAAATATAAATTGTGCACTGCCGAGGGTCAAACAGACCGAACCATAGATGCATCTATTACCCCACTCGCGAATCATCCATGCGATGCGGTCAACATAAAAAAAGCAATCACCCTTCTCGCGAATCATCCATGCGACGCAGGTATACATAAAATACATGCTCAAATAACCAATTAAGAATTTATCAAGGAATAATTATCCAAATAAAACCAATTGTCATGACCCCAAACCGGCCCGGTCGTGATGACGCCTCTAATGAAGACAAGGCCAGCCGACACAATACTCACATCAACCTTTAAGCATTTAAAATTATTTTTAAGCTTTTAATTAAACAACGTTTCATAACAACCTCTGAAAATTACAATGCAGAACAAAAATACAAACCCGACATCGGGGTGTCACTAGTCATGAGCATCTATCCTGGTCTGAAATAATGTACTAAAACAGTAATAGCAATGTTCGAAAGGGAGTGGTGCTGGGGACGTCATGCAGCCACCTGCTAACTCTGAAGACTCCGCGCCTGAACCAATCCACACCCGCGACCGGGTTCCGATATACTTGAATCTGCATACGAGGTGTAGGGAGTAATGTGAGTACTCCAACCCAGTAAGTAATAAGATTAAATAAAGACAGAGCAATAGGAAATAATGAATCCACATTCACGTTAGGCACAATAAACACAACAGGCTTCGAAATCATAATACTACTCAACCTCTCCTTTTAAAACTCAACTTTTAGTAAAAATCATTTTGAAATACCTTAGGGATTCAATACCATTTAAAAGAATAATAGTGACTAAATCCATAATTGACCCCTATGGCAAAGTATAGTTCATAAAATAACCTCTCGGGCAAAACAATATTCATAAACACTTCTTAACCGGAAAATCTTGGTGGAAATAACCAAATGCCAAATCAGTGATTACTTTCTAAACATCTCATAAGCCCAGTTAAAATAATGGTTTTTTTGAAACCATTTGTTCAACTTTCCGATAGAGGCTCAGTATAAAGAAGAGTGAAAACAGTCGATAAATCAACATAACAAGTTCATAAGCAGGCCTTTCAGGCAAACATCACTCATTTTCATGTATATAGTTATCGCCCCTCGGGCTAGCCTCTCTGCCACTCGTGACTCAACTCTTACCAATCAGTGCTCACAGTCAGCACTCACGCTCAATAGGTACTATATAGTAACCGCTGCAGCCTGCACCCCGATCCATATATATATAATAACTGATGCGGCGTGCAACCCGATCCATATATCGCTGCGGCGTGTAGGCCGATCCATATGGGTACCCGCGCTCACTGTGGGGGTGCAAACTCCAGAGGGGCTCCTACAGCCCAAGCGCAATATTGATGCGGTATGCAGCCCGATCCATATAAGTATACTGATGCAGCGTGCAGCCCGATCCATATAAATATACTGCTGCAGCGTGCAGCCCGATCCATATAAATATACTGCTGCGGCGTGCAACCCGATCCATATAAATATACTGCTGCGGCATGCAGCCCGATCCATATATATATTATTCTCACAACTAGGCCCTCGACCTCTCTCAGTCATTAGCCTCACCATTAGGCTCTCAGTCTATCTCAGTCATCAACCTCACAATTAGACCCTCGGTCTGTCTCAATCATCAACTCACGATCACTCCGACCATTAGTAAAACAGGGAACTCAACCCAAACAGTCTTTTACATTTTTAAGAAAATGGTGATAAAGCCAGATTTTTAAATAATAAGCCGGTAAAACGTGACTGAGGATATGCTATCAACACATATAGTGAGGAAAAATAGTAAAAATGCCCCTAAGGGTTTGAACAAGTTGGCACAAGGCCCCAAACATGGCATACAACCCAAAACACAATAATATCAGACAGTTAACTACTAAATGCGCATTAAAGTACTCTTTCGGGATGGACTAGGTCACAACCACTAGCGATGCTCTACCCCACGCTCGTCATCCAGCGTGCAAGTCACATCCAAGCAACACAACGATGTGTAATCCGGGGTTTCAAACCCTCACAACAGTATTTACAATCATTACGTACCTCGATCTGGTCCAAACTCTAGCTCGCGATGCCTCGCCCGCGTGAATCGACCTCTGGATGCTCCAAATCTAGCCACAATCAATACATAATCATTAAAATATGCTAAGGGAGCGAAGCCCACTCGAAAATATCCAATTTAACATAAAAATCCAAAAATTGCTCAAACCCGGCCCCTGGGCCCATGCTTCGGAATTCGACGAAACTCACAAAATCCGACAACCCATTCAACCACGAGTCCAACCGTACCAAAATTACTAAATTCTGATAACAATTCGGCCTCCAAATCTTCAAATCTTATTTTTAAATCACTAGGTCCAAATCCTCAATTTACACCTCAAAAACATGTAATCTAGTCGGATTATTCGATGATAATTCAATATTATGGAGTAGAAATAATCACAAGTGACTTACCTAAAGATTTCCCATGATTTCTTACTCAAAAATTACCCCAAGCCGTGTTCTTTCACCAAAAAAAAAGGTAGCAGAAAATGCAGCAGCTTTATTAAGCCTATTCCGGTCGCTAAAAGCTAGATCTGGTCGCTAAAAGTGTCAAATCTGGTCGCTAAAAGGTGCACACACCAGATTTGATGCACCAGCAATATTTATTTTCACTAAAAGGGCTCTAACTCCACCATACGAACTCGGAATTCGATGATTCTTGTTCCTATGAGTCACAAATAATAATACGAACATAGCCCTTCAATCGAAACTCAATTCGGAGCTCATTTGATCAGTGTGATACCTATTTTGCTCTTTAAACAATTAACTCATGTTTCGCGTCAAAAACTCATTCGTGACTTGATGAAATTAAACCAAACTTTCCAGATCACTCCTATAATTCATTGTCAAAATTCTGAAAGTGTCGAAATCAAATTTCAATATCTAGAACTTAAAATAGACCTTTTGATCATTACATGTTTATGCTCAAAACGGCAAAATCTTCCAAAATCTCCTCGAAAACTTATCCGAGCCTCATGGGACCCCTACCAAACATGCCAAAACACCCCATAACATCATTCAGACTTGTTCCAACCTTCGGAATGCTCAAAACAACATCAAAACATCGAATCACCCTTGGATTCAAGCCTAAGAATTCCAAAACTTTCGAATTACTCTTTCGATAAAAAACCAGGCCAAACGACGTCCGAATGACCTGAAATTTTGCACACACATCAAAAATGACATAACGAAGCTACATCAACTCTCAGAATTCCATTCCGACCCTCGGATCAAAATCTCACCTATCAACCGGAATTCGCCAAATTACTAACTTTGCCAATTCAAGCTAAATCCATCCACGGACTTTCAAAATGCATTCCGATCGGACTCCTAAGTCATAAATCACCCAACGAAGCTAACCAAATCATAAAAATTCCGATCCGAGATCATATATAAATAAGTCAACTCTTGGTCAAACCTTTCAAATTCAAAGCTTTCAACTTAGACTGTTCCTTCAAATTCATTCCTATTTTCCTGAAAACCAAAACTAACGATCTACATCGATCATAATACATCATACGGGGCAAGTCATGCCCGAGAACTAGCGATCAAAGTGCAAAAGCTTCAAAACGACCGGTTGGGTCGTTACATCCTCCCCCACTTAAACACACGTTCGTCCTCGAACGTACCCAGAGTTGTTCTAAAAGCCAATCAATAGCTGAATAACCTTACCATGCATATACCCGGGAGTGATCCCATGTCACCCTATCTCGTATAGGTCCGATAACACCTTTTAACTAAAATTACACAATCCAATCTAGCCCGTAAACCATAGAACCACATATTCACTTCTGAAACCATCCATACGATCAAACCTCACACCGATACTCTAAATAGACCCAAACTAGCTGTAATAACCCATGTCTGCAACCTCAAGTGAAATTATCCGATATACCACGTAACTCAAACACATGTATCGATAACTTCCATTCACAGCAGCTGCACACAACACCCGAATACCGGTAGAAGCCCCTTATCAACTAAAGTCTCATTCCAACACTTCCATCTACTGCCAATGATAAATAAAACACACAATAAATCATAACCATCTCTCATATCAGTCATCCATAAGGTTACTTCTCCTTTGGCAAGGACCATAGCAAATTTCTGAATCGAACCTCGATATTTACCCATCAAACATGCTGAAATCGAATCCGTTTGTATTCATTACAGGCCCCAACAATCTCATCTACTCCAACACAATTATTCTTGTGACATGACACGCCAAGACAGGCTAAGGCCACAACTTGCGCAGTCCGCGCACCAATAAGAAACAATTCGAACATATTCATATCATGAAACTGACTCAAACGAAAGAGTCGTACCGCAAGCTCACCAATATCATCACATAACATGGATGAGAACCCGTCTCACATAATAGAAATAGAACACATGAATCTACTCCGAAAGGTCATATCCCACACAGCCTCACTACGGTGCGCGATCTAATCCAAACACTGTTACACATGAAACAACTCAAGTTACTATGCTCAAAAATGACAGCCACGCACAATTGATGTCTGGAACCAAAGCAAATCATTACACCCATAGTGACACAAATAACATGCGCCACACAACCCGGTAGGACATAACCGATACATCGTTCACTAAGGACCGCTCACTTACTCTTCCCGCTCAAATTCCACTAAGAGGCCCAAGTTGAACCGCACCATATGTGCCCATAACCAACAAATCATAACAACTCACACACAGAAGGGTACACATAGATCTCCCCAGATCACTGATAAGCTCAACAACGGTCGAATCAATACCTCTCTCAATAATGCCATTCGGAGCCAATCAAGCCGACTCAAGACAGAACGCTCATCATAAGAGCCTAGAGTAACACAACGTGGAAACACCCCAATATCATATCTAAAATCCAACATACCCAGCAAAGAAAGATCCTTTCGGGCCTCCGAATCTAGACAGTCACTATACAATGCTGATACACACGATCTAGAATCGCAACATAGTCTAAATATGAGAACTTCCGGTCTCCAATTTCGTGTAGCACATAGGTCACCCTTCCTGATCCCAAATTCCGCTGTCCGAATACACATCACTCCTCAAGTATCCATTCATTCCACGAAAGATATTCTAAAATTCTTCTATGCCATCAAGTAAACTCGAATATCAATAGTCTGCCCAACAAGAAAGTGCTGCAATACTATCAGATATCATCAGTCTAATCACATTACCCCTTGTTTTAAGACATATACTCACGTCAATTCACTTCCAGTTAGCAATACCATTTCCCTGGTTATATGAGGTTACCCATTGTCTAAGAGTTTATTAATTTCCTTCCAGAAGTGAAACCTCATACACGCAAATCTCGATCCTCCACAACACACCGCATATACCATACCATCCAAGGATAACATGCAAACTTTTATCCCCCTTCCAAGCCCCAGACATATACGTATTCAGCTAGTCTAGAACTTCCATTGACCTCATCTAGAAGAAAAATCATTACGCTTCCCGTGCCGCTCATATTCGTAGATAATGCACCTCTTCAACCACAGTGGAAATCAACCAGAACTCTCTCAATTCCGTTTGCATAAATTAAACTGCCAGGACTGAATCCTTATACTAGGCCAAGCTAAGCAAGCCATCAAACCCGTGAGCATTGCTGCAAAATACCTGGAAGAACCCATTACCTCGAACACATACGCAAAATTGATCACACCCTTACCATACCGATTCGGTCTACTATCAAGCCACTCCATCTATCTGAAATTCCTTCTGTTTCCTCTTTAACTTAATATTCCCTCTTGCTGTAGTACCACAATTCCTCAACCCAGGTTTACCTCACGAGACCCAAGCATAAATCCATGTGGTCTAAGACCCACAAGCCGTTGAATACTCTTTTAAATATCCCCAAAAGCATCACGCTCCCGAATTCTTTAATCTGAAGAACTTCCTGCAAATCTTGATCCGTTACCTTTATTTTCTTGATACTGATACATAGAACCCCATAATTAACATAAAAATACCACAAAAATAAACTCCTCATCATAATACGATCGAGCAACTTCCTGCTCCATACGCCAAGCATCCCTTACTCACAACACTCTAGACATTCCAATTCTCATACTCTATGAATCATAATATAACCTTGCCAAACTCTCCTTTACTCTAGCCATAACTATTTCACTCGCACGTTCCAATCCGGAACTAACATAACACTTAACCATGCAATCAATTGCTCACCGCAGAATCCTCCACTTGGCCCGAAGCCATAGATCAAGTTACACTCAATAACTCAATAACATTTTTACTCTATTAGTGCCATAATACCACAGGGAGATTAAGAACCAAATCATTTAGAAGTTGTGAAAACACTGATCATCTAGTTCTGTAAGCCTTCTACAAATCCCGCATTCTTCCCCGGAACAGTTAAGCCCACTCTCTTAAGCAAATCCGAAATTTCAAATTTCAACACGTACCTTTCCATTACACATGAGATATTCTAACACACACATAATGATCACACTACTTCAGAACACTCCGCAGGAGATAACCTGCTTGTTTCGCCTCAATACAACATTTTCGTATACCTTCCACCGTAATACACATTACACAGCCACTTAGTCTTCCTGACTCTGAACTTATACCGCAATATGCAATTTACTTCACTCCCACTAGGAGACTTGAAAATATTCTTCACACGCCCATACTCGGAGCTACACTTGCACTCAAAATGGAAAGCATACACTTAGTAGTTCACCTATCATCCATTATATCCTTCTCGACACTTCCAAGTCAAACAGAAACATCTCGCGGTACTAACATACTCATCACATAGCTATCTAACCGTCATTCCCACTAATAGGGATAATACTGAACATATAATTTCAAGACACTTGCTCACACAATCAACACCTTGGTGCTCAATCCATAGGCAAAGATCCTGCCTGAAGTCCTCCAGACTGGCCAAACATACTCACAAAGATTACATCTCGCCCCTCGATCGGGGAATCACAAGCCATCAAGGCACATATGATACTGAGCGCTCATATGCGTGGAAGGAATTTCAAGAGTTACTTTTCAAGATGAATCAAGAACGCACGATAAGAATTCCAAGAATGTGAAGTTTTCCTAAAGGTTCTGCAACCTCTCGAGGATAAATACAGACGTCTCCGTACCAATCCGCGAGACTCTACTAAACCTGCTCATGACTCGTGAGACCTATGTAACCTAGGCTCTGATACCAACTTGTGATGACCCCAAACCCGCCCAGTCATGATGGCGCCTCTCGTGAAGACAAGGCCAGTCGACACAACACTCACATCAACCTTTAAGCATTTAAAATCATTTTTAAGCCTTTAATTAAACAATGTTTCATAACAACTTCTGAAAATAACAATGCGGAACAAAAATACAAGCCCGACATCGGGGTGTCACAAGTCATGAGCATCTATCCTGGTCTGAATACGACGACAAGTCTAAACTAATGTACTAAATAGTAATAGCAATGTCCGAAAAGGAGTGGTGCTACGGACATCATGCAACCACCTGCTAACTCTGAAGACTCCGCGCCTGAACCAATCGACACCCGCGATCGGGTTTCGATATACTCTGCACACGAGGTGCAGGGAGTAATGTGAGTACTCCAACCCAGTAAGTAACAAGAGTAAATAAAGACTGAGCAGTAGGAAATAATGAATCCACATTTACCTTAGGCTTAAAAAACAGGATTTCAAATCATAATACGAGTCAACCTCTCCTTTTAAAACCCAACTTTTAGTAAAAATCATTTTGAAATACCTTCTAGCAGTTTAAATAGGGGTTCAATACCATTTAAAATAATAATAGCGATTAAATCCATAATCAGCCCCTCGGGCAAAGCATAGTTCGTAAAACAGCCTCTCGGGCAAAATAGTATTCATAAACACTTCTTAACCGGAAAATCTTGGTGGAAATAACCAAATGCCAAATCAGTGATTAGTTTCTAAACATCTCATAACCCCAGCTAAAATAAAGGTTGTTTTGAAAATATTTGTTCAACTTTCTAACAGAGGCTCAGTATAAAGAAGAGTGAAAACATTCGATAAATCAACATATTCGATAGAAACTCACTAAAAAAGGGAGTGAAATCAACAAGTTCATAAGTAGGCCTCTCAGGCAGACATCACTCATTTGCATGTATATAGTTATCGCCCCTCGGGCTAGCCTCTTTGCCACTCGTGACTCAACTCTTACCAATAAGTGCTCACACTCAGCACTCACGCTCAATAGGTACTATATAGTAACCGCTGCAGCGTGCACACCGATCCATATATATATAATAATCATTACGGCGTGCAACCCGATCCATATATCGTTGTGGCGTACAACCCGATCCATCGCTGCGGCATGCAACCCGATCCATATGGGTAACCGCGCTTACTGTGGGGGTGCAAACTCCGGAGGGGATCCTACATCCCAAGCGCAATATTGTTGTGGCATGCAGCCCGATCCATATAAGAATACTGCTGCGGCATACAGCCCGATCCATATAAATATACTGCTGTGGCGTGCAACCCGATCCATATAAATATACTGTTACGGCGTGCAGCCCGATCCATATATATATAATCCTCATAGCCAGGCCCTCGACCTCTCTCAGTCATTAGCCTCACCATCAGGCTCTCAGTCTATCTCAGTCATCAACCTCACAATTAGACCCTCGGTCTGTCTCAGTCATCAACTCACGATCACTCGGACCATTAGTAAAACAGGGAACTCAACCCAAACAGTCTTTTACATTTTTAAGAAATATGGTGATAAAGCCAGATTTTTAAATAATAAGCCGGTAAAACGTGACTGAGGATATGCTATCAATACTTATATTGAGGAAAAATAGTAAAAATGCTCCTAAGGGTCTCAACAGGTCGGCAAAAGGTCCAAACATGGCATACAACCCAAAACACAATAATATCAGACAGTTAACTATTAAATGCGCATTAAAGTACCCTTTCGGGATGGACTAGGTCACAATCCCCAGCGGTGCTCTACCCCACGCTCGTCATCCAGCGTGCAAGTCACCTCCAAGCAACACAACGATTTGTAATCCGGGGTTTCAAACCCTCAGGACAGTATTTACAATCATTACTTACCTCGATCCGGTCCAAACTCTAGCTCGCGATGCCTCGCCAGCATGAATCGACCTCCGGATGCTCCAAATCTAGCCACAATCAATACATAATCATTAAAATATGCTAAGGGAGCGAAGCCCACTCGAAAATATCCAATTTAACATCAAAATCCAGAAATTGCTCAAATCCGGCCCCCGGGCCCATGCTTCGGAATTCGACGAAACTCACGAAACCCGACAACCTATTCAACCACGAGTCCAACTATACCAAAATTACTAAATTCTGATAACAATTCGGCCTCCAAATCTTCAAATCTTATTTTTAAATCCCTAGGTCCAAATCCCCAATTTACACCTCAAAAATATGTAATCTAGTCGGATTATTCGATGATAATTCAATATTATGGAGTAGAAATAATCACAAG
Source organism: Nicotiana glauca (assembly GCA_026770625.1). Classification (NCBI taxonomy): domain Eukaryota; kingdom Viridiplantae; phylum Streptophyta; class Magnoliopsida; order Solanales; family Solanaceae; genus Nicotiana; species Nicotiana glauca. Next base: position 100,086 of record MU765181.1, read on the forward strand.
TAACTTACCTCAAGATTTCCCATGATTTCTTGCTTAAAAATTGCCCCAAGCCATGTTCTTTCACCAAAAAAAAGGTAAAAAATGAGCAGAAAATGCAGCAGCTTTATTAAGCCTATTCTAGTCGCTAAAAGCAGATCTGGTCGCTAAAAGTGCCAATCTAGTTGCTAAAAGGTGCACACCAGATCTGATGCACCAGCAATATTTATTTTCACTAAAAAGTCTCTAACTCCACCATAAGAACTCGAAATTCGATGATTCTTATTCCTATGAGTCACAAATAATAATACAAACATAGCCTTTTAATCGAAACTCAATTCGGAGCTCATTTGCTCTTTGTGAAACCCATTTTGCTCGTTAAATAATTAACTCATGTTTCGCGTCAAAAACCCAATCGCGACTTGATGAAATTAAACCAAACTTTCCTGATCACTCCTATAATTCATTGTTAAAATTCCGGAAGTCTCGAAATCAAATTTCGATATCTAGAACTAAAAATAGACCTTCGGATCATTCCGTGTTTATGCTTAAAACGGCAAAATCTTCCAAAAACTCCTCCAAAACTTATCCGAGCCTCATGGGACCCCTACCAAACATGCCAACACACCCCATAACATCATTCAAACTTTTTCCAACCTTCGGAATGCTCAAAACAATATCAAAACATCGAATCACCCTCGGATTCAAGCCTAAGAATTTCAAAACTTTCGAATTACTCTTTCGATCAAAAACCCGACCAAACGATGTCCGAATGACTTGAAATTTTGCACACGCATCACAAATGACATAACGAAGCTACAAAAACTCCCAAACTTCCATTCCGACCCTCGTATCAAAATCTCACCTATCAACCGGAATTCGCCAAATTACTAACTTTGCCAATTCAAGCCAAATCCATCCAAAGACTTCCAAAATGCATTTCGATTGCGCTCCTAAGTCTTAAATCACTCAGAAAAGCTAACCAAATCATAAAAATTCCGATCCGAGATCATATACAAATAAGTCAACTCTTGGTCAAACCTTTTAAATTCAAAGCTTTCAACTGAGACTGTTCCTTCTAATTCATTTCAATTTTCCTGAAAACCAAAACTAACGATCTACATCGGTCATAATACATCATACGAGGCAAGTCATGCCCGAGAACTGAAGTTTAATCCTTCAAAAAAGCTTCAAAACGACCGATTGGGTCTTTACACCAATTCTCCTTTAACAATTTTTAAGAAATGAAGTTTAATCCTTTTAAAAAAATTCACTTACTAATTCAATGTGATTTAAGCAATCCAAGCTATCAATGGGTTCATAAATAATCCAAGTATAACATGTTTTTGGGTTCTAACTACCCGGACAATAGCATAATAGTAGCTACGCACGGACTCTCATCACCTCGTGCGTATGTAGCCCCCACAAATAGGAGCACATAATCAATTATTTCACCTATGAGGACAATTCCCTCTTACAAGGATAGAAAGGAGACTCACTTCCCTCCGAAGACTCATAACTGACATTCTACATTCCTCCGAAGACTTGCACCAATGCACAATGCTCCAAAACTAGCCAATGATTATACAAATCCATTAATATATTCTCAATTAAACTTTACAACCCAATTTGTAACAATTCCTAACCCCGAACGAAAAGTTGACAAAAAATGCCCTGGGGCCCACGTGTCCGAAATCCGAAATTTCTTGAAGATAAAGTTTACCCATGAACTCACGAACTCAAATATATGATTTTCTCTTACTTCCATACTCAAAATTGTGGTCAAAATTCAAGAACACTAATTTTCTAGGTCTTCCCTCAAACCCCAAGTTTTCTACAATTTCCATGCCCAAATCCATGTATAAACCTTGTATTTAACTCAAAGCTAGCATAAATTACTTACCTCATGACAAGTGACGAAAATGGCGCCTCAAAGCTACTCCCCACCGACTCTAATGGAAGAAAAATGGGGTTGAAATGAACTCAACCCCGAATATTAAATACCTCACTGCTTCAGTCATTTCCGCACCTGCGGACCCCGGACCGCTTCTGCAGTTCCACAGGTGCGGTCACCAGGCCACTTCTGCGATCCACCCTATCCACCCCAGCTTTCGCTTCTGCGCTTCCTTTTCCGCAGGTGCGGTCCCACATCTGCGGCTCCCTGACTGCATCTGCGGTCCCAGCTCCCCCACCAAAATCCGCATCTGTGGTCTTCCTGGCCGCTTCTGTGGCTACCCACCTGCGGCCAAATCATAACAGGTGCGGAAATACCAGATATCAGCTGCCTCAGCTTTTCTTCAATTCCAAATTCGATCCGTTAACCACCCGGAATCCACCCGAGGCCCCTGGGACCTCAACCAAACCTACCAACCAATCCCAAAGCACGTTACAAACTTGCTCGAGGCCTCAAATCATATCAAACAACAATAAAACCATGAATTTCACCCCGATTCAAGCTTTATGAACTTGAACTTTCCAATTTCTACTTCCGATGTTTAAACATATCAAATCATATCCGATTGACCTCAAATCTTGCACACAAGTCATATTTAACATTACGGACCTACTCCAACTTCCGAAATCGGATTCTGACCCCGATATCAAAAAGTCCACTTCCGGTCAAACTTCTCAAAAACCTTCAAATTTCTATCTTTAGCCAAATGGCTTCAAAATGACCTACGGACCTCCGAATTCACTTCCGATCGCGCTCCCAACTCCAAAATCACCATACGAAGCTGCTACCAGTCTCGGAATTCCAAACGGACATCGATAACACTGAAATGCACTTCAAACCAAACTTATGAAATTTCTTCTAGAATGCCAACTTCCACAATAGGCACCAAAATGCTCCCGGGTCATCCAAAACCCGATCCGGGCATACGCCCAAGTCCGAAACCATCATACAAACATGCTGGAACCTTCAGATCCCGTTTATGAGGTCATTTACTCGAAATTCCAATCCTAGATCATTCTTTCAACTTTAAGCTTCCGAAATGAGAATTCTCTTCCCCATTCTACTCCGAACTTCCCAAAATTCACTTCCGACCACGCGTACAAGTCATAACACCTGAAATGAAGCTGCTCATGGCCTCAAACTACTAAACGACGCGCTAGGGCTCAAAACGACCAGTCGGGTCGTTACATTCTCTCCAACTTAAACGTATGTTCGTCCTCGAATGTGCTGAGAACCAAATTGAAGTAGTCTGAAATCACTGTCTAACACCTCATGCACCTTCCCGTGCTACCATAACTTAGTTGAGCCCATTAGCTCGATAAATTCTGAAGATATTCCCTTTTTATTCAAGCAAATAAGCCTTAGAGCCCAGTTCCAACATCCGAAATTCTATGCCAGGCATGTTTCCAACATACGATCACCATATCAATCTCTACACGCTGTACTCACACATGACTGCATAACTTTGATGGTTCTTACTTTGCAACACTTATTCCACAGGGCCACACTAATATCTTCTGATCAATTTAGCCAAAAATTCAACGAATCAGATGCTCCCATTGCACCTCATGACACACGCACGTCTTACTATAACACTTACAATACCGCCACGATGGATGAGATGTGCCGAAATTCATAATCAACTGCCGAGTCAACCAATCATTGAGTCTATACTTCTGACAAGAAACATTACCACATTCTGAACCAAATAATGATCACTGCTCCTTAGTATACTTCATATAATCAGATTGCACTGATCCTAAATCCCATAATCTCGTCTCACCCAGTACGAACTGCTCAGGCAATTAGCCACTCCAAATGCGATCAAAAGTCTCATATGACGCCACAATGTGCCAATAGGCCACCAATTCGAACACAATAGAAAAAAGGAAATCAAACTCTAGAAGGAATTACCTAACCCCTGCACTAATATGGACTTTCCTTAGAAGATAGGAAGCGAGACACACAAAAATAGCATACAGAAAACTAGACTCGACATCACACTGTTGCGGCGTGCAACCCGATCTAAATAACATACCCATGGCGGCGTGCCACCCGATCCACACATTGATCTCACATAAGGAGATTTCACTTCGAGCTAAATCTGCTCATTACAATAAAAACATCGAATTTCGATCTCAAGCACGCTAAGTGCATAATGCCATCCCTGAGGAAACACATAGCGCTATAGGCTACGAAACTCAAGCACAACTGAGGTGCGATACAAGATCTGGATCTCAAGAGCCATTCTGCTCTCCTAGCATCATCGCCACGCGGAACCTCAACACATAAGAAATTTACCAAGCCGTCTCAAAACTCATACGGCGCAATACATCATTACCTGGAATAGCTAACGAGAAAATAACACCCCGACGGTTTCTTCCATACGGAACGCTCACTAAGACGAACATAACTGGCCTGATATAAAGCCTTGTTCACATCTAAATCAATTCACAGATCTCAAGCCGATTTCTGATTGCATCAACTAGGCTAATAACCTTTCAAAGGTCCATAGTAACTCCCCTTTCCTCATAATACATACGAACAACCATTGTGACCAGAGCAATCCTCCTCAGTTCATAACCTAATAAACAAAGTGTCCTCCAGGCATAAATTCTCAAATTAATGATATTACCACAATTCCTCATACTTGGTTTAAATCTTTAGTCAAACAAGTGAATACATGTCACACTTGTACAAGCTTCCCGTGGGACATGCTCCCACAATCTTCCGAAAAAAATAACGGGTCCGCACATCTGAACCATCGGCCGCACTAATGCTGAAAAGCGATCAAGAATCCTTAACCATGATGCAAAGCCTCTTTCACAACACATCGATCTCAGGTGATGCTGAATACAATACTTATTAACTTTAACATTCCACCCTTTTCTTGCTCATCCCAGCTCGTTACATCCTTACCAGCACCAAACTGCAACCTCGATCCTCACTTCGTATTTCCATAATGCTCACTGCACCCAACGTGCCAACATATGATAGAACACGATCCTCATCGTAACTCCGAAACCATTAATATTTTAACACTTCATCACATAAGAACTTTTCACTTAACTCACTTCAGGAGAATCATAGCAACACACAGGTATATTCCCATAACCGCAGGATACGAAAATCTCTAAGTAGTGGTCCAAGCCACCATAGCCCTTCCGGAATCTGCTTCCACATAACAAGCCATAACAGAAGAATGCTTCTGAATAACATCAATTACGGCGGACGAAAAGCCTCTCACACACCGCCACAAATAATACACATAACTTGATCATGCGGAATGAACTGAACACTGGCCCCAATATGCCAATTCAACTATGGCTAATCAATCTACCTTCTTCCAATTTATCCTTGCTTGCCTTAGAAATGATACTAACTCCATTCAACACATAACATACTCCCTATACACTCACCCCGAGTGACCTTGAATCACGAGATTATAATGTCTCAAATTTCACGAACCATTTCATACCTCCCAATTGCTACATCATAAGCCAAAACATTCCAGAACATTCTGTGCCTCTTCTCATAAGTTGTTTTCCAAGCTTGATTCTTAGCCGTACCCATAGGCTCGAAATCGATAGGCACCACATTTTAACTCCTGAATTCACTAGGACCATCACTGAGCGCCACCCGCTCTAACTAGGTCCCGAATATAATCCACCCCATAAATCTTATAACACACGAATACCCTCTCAACGAAGCACCCGGCGAAACCACTTCCTCTGAAACCTGCATCTATACAGGGCATAAATCCTGAATCTTTTCCCAAGTTCGAAATGAGCCAATAAGGCCAATCATAGCACGCCCCCAATAATTCATCTACTCATCATACAACTTATGGTCTTTTCCCGTGGCTAGAATAACCTATCAATATGCTAATAACCAGAAACCTCACGAGTAGTTAACCATGCAACCCAATCATAGGCGGTGGGACTCTCCCACTTAGCTTGAAGCCATTATTTCACAACTCTGGAATTCACCGGGATTTCTTATCTCTTATCGATATAATCGGGCGCAATCAACCACCAAAATTCTCGGAATTATTTGGTAACACACTATTTTGATACCCTGAATCATCAACCCCATTCGCACGACCGATCTCTTTGCTGTATAACCAATAGAATTCTTCGCAGAAGCCTCGCCAACCACGCGACCGCTACCCTGCTCATAGGAAATAATCCACCTATGGAAATCACTTCCCGACATCTTCCAATGCTGCTGCACGGAATACAATCACTATGACATCAATAACCCATCCCGAGTCCAAGCTCACTCTCTAGCTGTACCAGTCCATTTACCTCTTCTGGACATCAATTAAATGTGCGGCAACACCTTTCCAATTCCGAGTTATGCTGCATCCTTATTCATTTCAAGGAAATCCTTTCCGTCATACCAAATCTCTTGCCGCATAACAACCCATGCTTTGAATTAAACCTGCAGACTTCTATTGCCCGTCACTAAAATCCTAGATCATTCCAAACTCTCCTTAGGCGCGTAGTCATCCTACTACCAATACCTATACAGCTCCTCCACTCTCCCACTTTGGGCAAACTCGCTCCTTTAAGCAACTGCTTGACCTACTCTTCTTATACCTGGCCCTCTAGAAGTTCAAAACTCCGCCTGACACTTCCCACATGTTTTCTCATCTCTTGCTGCTCAGTTGTTGCCTTAATAAAATGTATCTTCCTGGAACTTGAATCCACAATTTGTTACTAACTTTAAACTTTTTCGAAGGTCATCTTTCTCGAACCGTCAACATTTAAAATATTGATTCAATCCTAAACCACTGCATCCTGCGATTCCTGATGGTTGTATCTCTGATACTATTTCACAATATCTTGCCCCAAGGGCGAGTTGTAATAGATTATAACATCGACGAACTTAGTACGTTCCATTAGGGCCACGACACCCCATCATAGAACAGAGCTCTACCACACTTGCAATTACCAAGTCTCATTACCTCCACCAGCCCACATCTGACCATTCTTAGTCCGATTGCCTTTCCCTTGCCGGAAATTAAATACTGAACCCCTCGATTACACACTGAGTAAACCTCCCTTCAAGTCATTCACTACCCTGACGCGTGGGCAAACATCCTACCATCACACCAATACTGTGGAATAATCGCTCATAAGAATCGCAACAACCTGTGCCTATACTCAAGGCTCTTAGAAGTTCTGTTACTGAGCTGAACACTAGAATATCCTTCTATAAGGCGACTATAATAGTCCAATCAACTATACCGGGAGAATCATCCCGCACCACATTTGTAGTGCCATTACAATCCTTCAATTTTTTATTTATAACAAGCGCTCGCATAAGATTGAGTAGGAAGAAATCAAAGGCATAAGCCTCAAAGGAATTGAACAGCACAATAAGGAAATCAAGAAGGAAAGTACTCCTAACAGGCCAGTAGCATCCCGAGGATAAGTACAGACGTGTCCGTACCGATCTGCGAGACTCTACTAGACTTGCTCATGACTCGTGAGACCAACGGGAACCTAGTGCTCTGATACCATGTTGTCATGACCCAAAATCTACTAAGGGTCGTGGTGACGCCGGACACCGCTGACAGGCAAGCCAACTAAATCAATCGATTAACTTCTTTTTTTTAATACCTTTGAAATCTAGGACTTTTCCTTCCATTTTTTATAAATAAAAAGATCACCACTTAAATTCAAATTAAATATTACATGATTAGTACAAATCTTTCGAAAACCATCTCAGAACCCGATGTCACAAGTGCATGAGAATCTACTGATAAGGAAAAAAAATACAACATCCGTCCGAAATACAATGGATAGGAAATAAATACGATATGCTGAAAGGGATTATACTAGCTACGGGTCGCCTCGAATAATGCAACTCACCTAGTCCTAGAATCATCCGCGCTGCTACACCCAGTAGGATTCTAGAGATACATATACCCATGCAACAAATATGCACAGAAGTGTAGTATGAGTACGTAAACAACGTGTACTCAATGAGTATCCCGCCTAATCTCGAAGAAGTAGAGACAAGATGGTCAACTTCGACACTTACTAGAGGTCTAATGATAATGTAATAAAAATGTGGGGAAATCATGGACTTTTATAGCAGTTCTATCTCGCAAGGCGGAAAAACAGGTAAACACCTTCAACAAATATTAAGGGATTTTCAAGTTTACTTTTTATTATCTTATCGATTCATATCAGGCCATGAAAGGCAATTTCCACATTTAAAATTCTCAAGTGACAAATAACATGCGCAAATCACACCGAGGCGATGGCCCGATCCAACAGAAATGTAAATTGTACATTGCCGAGAGTCAAACGGCCCGAACCATAGATGCATCTATTACCCCGCTCGCGAATCATCCATGCGACGCGGTCAACATAAAATAAACAATCACCTTACTCGTGAATCATCCATGCGACGCAGGTACACATAAAATACATGCTCAAATAACCAATTAAGAATTTATCGAGGAATAATTATCCAAATAAAACCAATTCCCCTTTAATAATTTTTAAGAAATGAAGTTTAACCCTTTTTAAAAAATTCACTTACTAATTTAATGTGATTTAAGAAATTCAAGCTATCAAAGAGTTCATAAATAATCCAAGTATAACATGTTTTTGGGTCCTAACTACCCGGACAATAGCATAATAGTAGCTACGCACAGACTCTCGTCACCTCGTGCGTACGTAGCCCCCATAAATAGGAGCACATAATCAATTATTTTACCTATGGTGACAATTCCCTCTTACAAGGTTAGAAAGGAGACTCACCTCGCTCCGAAGACTCATAACCAGCATTCTACATTCCTCCGAAGACTTGCACCAATGCACAATGCTCCAAAACTAGCCAATGATTATACAAATCCATTAATATATGCTCAATTAAACTTTACAACCCAATTTGTAACAATTCCTAACCCCGAACGAAAAGTTATCAAAAATGCCCTTGGGCCCACGTGCCCGAAATTCGAAAATTCTCGAAGATAAAGTTTACCCATGAACTTACGAACTCAAATATATGATTTTCTCTTACTTCCATACTGAAAATCGTGATCAAAATTCAAGAACACTAATTTTCTAGGTCTTCCCTCAAACCCCAAGTTTTTCTACAATTTTTATGCCCAAATCCATGTATAAACCTTGTATTTAACTCAAAGCTAGCATAAATTACTTACCTCATGACAAGTGACGAAAATGGCGCCTCAAAGTTGCTTCCCATCGACTCTAATGGAAGAAAAATGGGGTTGAAATGAACTCAACACCGAATTTTAAAGACCTCACTGCTCCAGTCATTTCCGCACCTTAGGACCCTGGACCGCTTCTGCGGTTCCGCAAGTGCGGTCACCAGGCCGCTTCTGCGATCCACCATGGCCACCCCAGCTTCCGCTTCTGCGCTTCCTTTTCCGCAGGTGCGGTCCCGTATCTGCGGCTCCCTGACTGCATCTGCGGTCCCAGCTCCCCCTCCAATATCCGCATCTGCGGCCTTCCTTGCCGCTTCTGCGGCTCCGCACCTGCGGCCAAATCTTCGCAGGTTCGGAAATACTAGATATCAGCTGCCTCAGCTTTTCTTCAACTCCAAATTCGATCTGTTAACCACCCGAAATCCACCCGAGGCTCCCAAGACCTCAACAAAACCTACCAACCAATCCCAAAACACGTTACAAACTTGCTCGAGGCCTCAAATCATATCAAACAATAATAAAACCACGAATTTCACCCCGATTCAAGCTTTATGAACTTGAACTTTCCAACTTCTACTTCTGATGTTTAAGCCTGTCAAATCATGTCCGATTAACCTCAAATCTTGCACACATGTCATATTTGACATTACGGACCTACTCCAACTTCCGGAATCAGATTCCGACCTCGATATCAGAAAGTCCACTTCCGGTCAAACTTCTCAAAAACCTTCAAATTTCTATCTTTAGCCAAATGACTTCAAAATGACCTACGAACCTCCGAATTCACTTGTGATCGCGCTCCCAACTCCAGAATCGCCATAGGAGCTACTCCCAGTCTTAGAATTCGAAATGGACATCGATAACACTAAAATGCACTTCAAACCAAACTTATGAAATTTCTTCCAGAATGCCAACTTCCACAATAGGCACCGAAACGCTCACGGGTCATCCAATACCCGATCCGGGCATACGCCCAAGTCCGAAATCATCATACGAACCTGCTGGAACCTTCAGATCCTGTTTTCGAGGTCATTTACTCGAAATTCCAATCCTAGATCATTATTTCAACTTTAAGCTTCCGAAATGAGAATTCTCTTCCCAATTCAACTCCGAACTTCTCAAAATTCAATTCCGACCATGCATACAAGTCATAACACCTGAAATGAAGCTGCTCATGGCCTCAGATAGCTAAACGACGCGCTAAGTCTCAAAACAATCGGTCGGGTCGTTACAGCTCTTTTCAATTTGAACTTTTTAAACGATACAATTCACACTATTTAATACTGATAATAGGAGGTATGGTACCTAGGATTGATGCACCAAACAAAATCCTTTCCATTATTTGGCTTAGTTACTGATTCTGGAGTACAAAACGGGAAATCATTCAACATTATTATCCCATTGGCATGTGTTGATTATTCGATACTTTGTTGAGGGAAAATGGCTTATTATGTCTTTTACATGTATTGTTATCATTTAATTATGATCTGTTAATGTATATTTTCACCTAAATTTATTAATTAATCATAGCAAAAAGGATTGTTTTGGTGTAACATATTTAATAGAATGAAATGCTCTAAATTGATTTGATAATTAAGGAGTAAATCTCGTCTTTCCTTAATTTTGAATTAAATATGCACTAATTATACTAGCAAAGCTTCTATATAGACAGGATCATTCACACACAAAGATATATTGATTTTAATGGCTAGCACCCAAAACTTTCTCTGCATTTTGCTCTTTCTGTGTCTCTTTTGCTAAGGTAAATCTTCTCCCCTCCTCCCCAACCCAGCATAGTGTTTTTGTCATGAATTTATCTTATCTATACTGATTGTGGAAGAGAAAATTATATTTTTATTTCAATTTTGTTGATTATAACAAGTTATAACTCTAATTATTTTCATATTAGGTTTGATATGATAAGTTATAAGTTATAGGTTAACTAATAAAGTCACACATTGTTTTTCTTTTATTCCCTTTAATCTCCTTTTGTTGGAGTTATTGCTCTTTGGTGACTCGAATCCACGATCCTGGGGTTATAGGTGCATGGGAATACTAGCCATTTGAGCAACCCCCTCGTCAATAAAGTCACACATTGTAGTGCACCTAACTTAGAGCCCGTTTGGACAAAGAAATTTTTCCTTTTATTTTGAACTTTTTTTTTTTCGAAATCAGCATTTGGTTGTAAAATTTCAATTTTCACTTGAAAATGCATTATGGAATTTTTTAAAAATTTGAAAAACTCCAAAAAGCCATTTTTTAAAATTTTCATTTCAGATTACTCACAAAAATTCAAGAACAACTCATATTATATTCATGTCCAAACACAACTCTAATTCAAATACCATTTTCACTTAGAAAATTTTTTAGTTTTTTCAGAAATTTTACAATTCTTATGTCCAAACGCGCAATTAAACTCTTGCTTATTTTATGGAATTGAAATTAATTTATGTGTTGTTTAAAGATAAATTATAGGGAAGGGGGAGTGTCCGCCAGTGATGACAGAGCATCAAACAGGTGAGAAGAAGCGGAATTTTTGGGAATGGAATGTGAGAATAGCAAATCCATGTCCTTGTGCCCAGAGATGTGTTACTCTATCTTGCCGTGGATTGAATTCTCAAGAAAGATTAGATACAAATCTGGTGACTATTTCAAATAATTCGTGCTTCATTAATGCTAATACTGGTGCTGACATCGCTCATTTAGTCAAGTTAGCTTCGTTTATGTATGGCTGTACAACTCATATATAAAAGTGATCAGTCATGAGGAAATCTGTAGCCCTTAATTAATTTCTCTATTTCACTAAAATGCCGTTGTTGTCTTAAATTTTTCCTTTTGTTTTTTTGTTTTTTTGTTTTCTTGAGCCGAGGACTTTCGAAAACAGAATATTTGCGTATACAGTACCCTCCCCAAACTCCACTAGTAAGATTTTATTGAGTTGTCATTATTGTTGTTGCTGGTGTTGTCGTCGTCGTCTTAAATTTTTGGTTAAATAATTCCAAACTCCAAAAAACCCTGTAATTGATTTTGCTCGAGCTATGTGTAGTCTGTCTATCAATATGTGATCATTGCATCAAAATTGGTATAGGTATCCAAATATTATCACAAAAAGTGCAGTAAGAGAAAAGTAACAAAAAATGAATTTGCTAGGCAGATTTTTTTTTTCTCCATAAATCAAGGACATGAAAATTCTTTTGATAATTGATAGTAATGAGACTCGAACGCAGAACTTCTCCATACTCTAATACTATGTGTTGAGTTGCGTGACAATCTCGTTAAATTATTAAAAAGAACATACTTTTATTTATTTGGTTATGTCTTCGACGATAAGCAGTTAGCTATATTCTTTCAATCTCAAGCGTGATTCTAAAAATCGGGAAGATCTAGATTGTGAGTTGCTAAGCTTTAGTGTTATTAAAAAGAAAACGCTATTCTTATGTTGACTTTTTTTTTCTTTTTCTAAACAATATATTAGTGAAAAATTGTTCTATTGAGAAGGAAAAAAAAATGTTGTTTATAAGGACCATTTTGAAACTGATAAAAGAAATATAATATCATTTTATGACATAGAATTATTTACTTGTAAGATGATACAATTGAATTTATAACATAGTTTATAGACAAGCGAATTGATTGATCCCAAAATGATATATTAATAAAATGCAAGACTTAGCGTTGATATCGAGATAAGACAGCAAATAGCTTGTTCCGGGAGCAGAGCTTCCGAAGGTAGTAATAAGAATATCAAGAATAATGTGTTATTGAGCTTATAATAATGTGTAGCATAAGTTTGTCAGAAAATTCGTGTGCTGCAATGGTTGTTGAAGTCATTATTTATAGCTGCACCTAAGGAACAAGGTCCTAGGATCAAGTCCCTCTTAAATGACATTTATGGGGGCCATTGATGAATGTGTAACGGTAGGCTATGAATACCAAAATTCTCTGTAACGGATTGTACATTTAACACTAGAGAATAATATTCATTGAATGCCATCGGGTGACACACATTTGTTTGACTTTGTTAGCAATATCCCCTTCGGGATCTACCTGGTCTCAACCGAAGCTGATGTCCCGATCTTGGTTTCCATTTACCCCATTTCCCATCTGTCTCCGGTTCTACGTGTCACTCTATTATTCGAGTATTTAATACGAATCCATTTACAATATAAAGATAGCCCTCCTGCTTTCTGGTGGCACATCTTTGTGTCATCAGGAAGTTGGTGAAGACACCTTTCTTGACAGAATTTTTTTTTTGATCCCTTCTGAAAAGTTTCTGACGCTTGATTAGACGTGCGTCTCTCCGCATTTAATATCCCCAACACGCGTCACTCCTCGATTTATCAATACTTTCACTGTTTCTTGAGGTAATCATGGCGACGATTTTAGCCGCCTTTTCCTTTACTTATAAGCATCAGTCTTCTTCTTTTACAATTTACCATTTTTTCAAACTCTCTAAACTTCTTTGCATTCAACTCTTTCTTGCTTAATCTTCTTCTTCAAAGAACTCTTATTACCTTATGTTAACCATGGCCTCCTCCTCCAAGAACTCAAGTTCTCTAAAAAATAAAGAAAATACAGATGATGCTGCCCCTCATACGGTAAGCACCATCATTCCTAGAAGGCTCAGTACAACCAAGGATTTTGAAGAGAAATTTCCTTCTACAAACTCTTCTACATGGGCTGTTGGCGTGAACCCTTTTTTTAGCTGTCCTTCTAGCATTCCTATTGTGAAGAAGGATTGTGGTTGCCATCCTAGGTATCAAATGTGACGGCTCGACCCGTCGTCTCGTGAGTTACTACCCCGTTCTTCCCATTTTCTGCTTCCTTATGTTTCATTATAGGTATTGGGTGTGTTAGAATTTAATTGGAATGATTTTATTAAGAAATGAGACACTTAGTCTCTTTTAAGAAGGCTTAAGTTGGAAAAGTCAAC